>QKWP01000050.1:324277-368454 GCA_003550325.1 Gigaspora rosea | reverse complement strand
AAAAAAATAAAATTTTATATTAAATAGCGAAAACTTGTGAATATTGTATAATTAATAAATTAAAATATTATATAATAATAATAAATAAAAAAAATTTATAATTAAATTGCGAAAACTTGCGAAAACCTGTAAAATGTTCAAAAAGCATGATTATGTGAATATAATAATTATTAATTGATATCATATTCTATATAACCGGATATATATCGATTACTATCACTATCGATAGTAATCGATAGGGTATTAACTGGATATTAATTGATTACTATCACTATCGATAGTAATTGATAGGGGTGTTGATAATCGATATATATCTTACCGGTTAGTAATTGATATATATCTATATATAAAATTTGCGGATGTGGGCACCAGAAATTTGTAGGTTTGTGTCTTGCTGAGCACTGAGAATAGAGATTCGGGAACTAGAACTGGTACAAAAAATAAGTACCAGTTCTTTTTTGTTCGTTCTTTCATTTTTTTTTGGTTACTTTTCACTCTGCTAACTTTTTTTTCTTGTAGGTTTGTGTTTTACTGGGTACCGGAAAAGAAGATTCAGGAACTGGGACTAGTATAGAAGATAAATAACAGTTCTTTTTTGTTCGTTCTTTCATTTTTTACGGTTGCTTTTTTGCTCTACTAAACTTTTCTTTCTTGTAGGTTTGTATCTTACTGGGCACCAGAAGTAAATATTCAGGAACCTGAACTGGTACAGAAAATAAGTACCAGTTCTTTTTTGTTCGTTCTTTCGTTTCTTCTGTTACTTTTTCAGCTCTACCAGAGAATAGAGTTACGGGAACTGGGAAGAAGATAAGTACCAGTTCTTTTTGTTCAGTTATTTTTGGGTTATTTTTTGTCTTACTAAGCTTTTTTTCTTGTAGATCGCTGAAGTACTGGAATGAAGCCAGAAATGGAAGTTCGAAAACTAGAAATGAAGATTTAGGAAACAGACTAGTACAAAAAGATAAGTACTAGCTCTTTTTTGTTTTTCTTTTTTGTCCTTCACTTTTTTTTTTGTTTTACTAAAATTTTCTTTTTGTAGGTTCGTGTTTGCTAGAGTATTGTAATAGCACCAGGAATAAAGATTCAGGAACCAGAACTGGTACATACTAGTTCTTTTTTGTTTGTTCTTTTTGTTTTCAGTTTTTTTTTACTTAAATTTTCTTCTTGTTGGTTCGTTTTCACTGGAGTATTGAAGTGGCCCCAGGAATAAAGATTTGTGAAACAGTATTCGAAAGATTAGTTTAGCGCTAAGAATAAAGATTCAGGAACCGGGATTCAAAAGATTAGTTTAGAATTGTTTTTTTTTTTATCGCGAAATTGTTATAGGCTTTTTTTTTTTGATTGTGATTGTTATAGGCTTTTTTTCTTTTGATCATGACATCATTAAAGACTTTTTTTTGGATCATTATAGGCTTTTTTTTGGATCATTATAGATTTTTTTCTTTTGGATTGTTATACCGTAGGCTTTTTTTGGATTGTTATAGGCTTTTTTTAATAAATAAAGTTATTTAAATAAAAAAATCTTTATAAAAAATTTTATATTATTGCAATTCGTAATTTGATTGGTTGACAGGTCAGCGGGTCGATTGGTTAACAGTTGGGACTGATTGTCTGTTACCTTAATTATGTAAACGATTTTGATTGGTAGATCATGGGGTGCGCAACCGTGCAAATGCATGAAAAACTTAAACCCAAAATTAAATATATTTATATATATATTAACCCTCTATAAAACACATTCAAAAATAATATATATAAGTATTAAAGACTACATTTTTATCACCAAAATTTGAAATCCACTGCTAATCGTATTAGGAAAGTGGAATTGCAGATTTTATTCTATTCTAACCCAATCTACAAGTACTTCTCAAGTTTATCCTGTTCTATTATAATTACCTAAACTTGCTAATAACCATTACAAAATTCATTATGTGTCACAAATTAGGCCCTCAAAAATTCACTAATGATAATGTCACAGTAACAGCATCCAATCAATCAATTATTGCTGATTTGAAAATTATGGGACACGTAATGAATTTTGTGATGATCATTCAAATTTCGATAATAATTTTTTTGTAATAACAATATAGTTTCAATAATATAATTTTCGGCTGATATATTATCTGTACTAGCTGAAAGTATATTATTGAAAGCTACTTTTATTATCGACCAAAATTTGCTGATGATTATTACAAAATTCATCACGTGTTCTACTAATTTTTAAATCAGCTATAAACAATCGATCAGTGTGATCGTTAGTGAGCTATGAGGTGGCTGCTCTGGCAAGCTTGTAGATATCAGTACAATTAAATTTTATAAGTAATTGAGTTTTAAATAATCTAAAGATTAGGATTTTCCTCAATCGCATTTTGTATTTATTTACGCTAAATACTGATATAGTTTCCAAATCATTAATTGAAAAGCCAACTAGTTGGCAACTTTTCAACTAATCGATTTAAAAAAAATTTAAACAACTAATCGATTTACTATCAACTGGTTCGATTACAGTTAATCGTTAGTTATCAACTAGTTATCAACTAACTATGATTTTATATTAATTGACTAAACAATAATTACTATTAATAGTAATAACATAACAGAAATCAAACCATTGATTGGTAACTAATAGTACTTCTCGGGTTGAAATGTATATGGTGTGCATTTTATTTCAATTTTGCCAGTTTTCAATCTATTTTACACCAACTGGATATTAGTACTTTATAGTTGTTATTTTTCATTTTCTTGATTAAAAATGACTCAGCGATTTTGAAGTAACAGATTATTAATAATAAGGTGTAATTCATATTTAATAATTTAGTTCATTTAGTATCACATGTTTTATTTTTTCAAGTATACTTGAATTGTTCCTTTTTGTTTTATATATTATATTTGAATCGACCTTTTTTAAATTATTGCTAAATGGTAAACCCATTATTAAATAATTAGATTTAACCATTTTTAATCAATTTTACAATATATAATCTATTATTGTAGAGCTTAGATTCATTATCCGTTTTCATATTAAATTTAACAGATATCCAATAGATTTTACTATTAAATTTAGTATTCAAGTGAAAAGTCTATATTGTAATTTATGGATTTATTCAATATTCTGTGAGATATAGATGAATAATCTATGTCTTTTCAAAATTCTATTATATAATATGTGAAATATAAACTAGTATCGAATGAATATGACAATCATGTGAGTTTTAACCAATCATCTGATATATGTAAATATCAAAATAGTCGAACCAAGCAACCATCCTAACAGCTTTTTATGATTAGTTTTAATCATTCTAATAGCTAATTATAGTTAGCATTAAATCATCATTCTAACAACTTTTGATAATCAGTGCTAAATAATTCATTTTAAAAGTTCTTTATGATTAGTATTAAAAAATAATCATTCTATTAGCTCTTTATAGTTAGTAATAAATAAACATTCTAAAAACTTCTTATGGTTGTCATCCTAATAGCTCTTTATTGTTGCATTATAAAACTATTCTAACAAGCTCTTTAGGATAAGCATTTGGTATTTGGATTAGGATGGTTTGAAATATATTTCATGATTCATGAGATATTTGATCAAATATTAGATACTTTCATCAACAAAAGGCGATATTTAATTGATAGATTTGCTATAATGAGCTTCTAAATATGTATTTTCAAAATTTTTCATATCGAGGTTTAATATACAAATTATTATGATGAAGTATAAGTTACAGTATTAACGTTTATTTAAATTCAAAACCTAAATATAAGGCTCCAGCCCTATAAAATGTCACCGTTTTATTACTAGTTATTTAAGTTGGTCTAATGCCCATGTTGGTTTAATTTGAAATAATACTTTAATAGATTTTCCCTAAATGGTATCAAGAAATAAACTTAATATTTGAATGCATTTACTTCTATATAATTACATAATACAAAATCACAGTATTAGATATTATTATATAGGGTAATTACTATATGGGGTAGAGTCAATAGAAATGGTACAAATTTATTAGATAAATTTGTCCCATTTCTATTGACCTCCTCCATATAATCACACCTCTTTATAATCATGATTTTTGCTACAACAAACACGTGATTATAGAGGAAGAAGACAGTAAAATAATAAAATGAAAATTTGTATAATTTTGAACTTAAAAATATCTTGATATTCAATATGAGCTGTGAAAGTTAAGGCAAACTTCTACAATTTTTATTGTTAAAGATAAACAAGTTAATAAAATTTGTAATGTCATTAAAAATAATCTAGTGAAATTGTCAAAATAAAAAAAAACAAGTTTTGATTATATCTATTTTATTATATAACATTGTAACAAATTTATTTCAAAATCGTAATAATATTAATTTGAAATTATTTTAATATAATTATATGTTTGTAACAATTTTTTAAATTTTTTAACAATTTAAGTATTAAAGTTATTACAAAATTATTTTAATTTCTTTGCGATATAGTATCTTTGTTGTGAAAAAGTCATATTTATATCAATATGATAATGTTTAAAAAGTTGTAACAATTTTGATACAAAGTTATAAAAATATTGTTTTAATATTATAAGGACTTTGCCACAAAATTAAATCAATCTTTTAACAATTTAATATTTTTTTTATATGTAATATATATCATAATTAAGAAGATTAATAGCAACTAGTAATGAATATTAGACCTGTATGAAATCTCATATATCTTGAAATATGCAATATATATGAATCTTATACTTTTAGTACTATATGTGCATTTATGTAGTCAATTCTATATAAAAGTTTTATATATAATATACAGTAAGTTAAATCTTATATTAGTTTAGTGTGATAAGTATTAACTCTCTAGTTCATTATAAAGAAAGTTAACATAGTTTAGAAGAAAATTAAATTCTAATATACTATTATAATTTAGAAACTATAAATTTTTAAATTTGCTTTGTTATAATCAATTGAAAATTGGTTTGTCATTACTATTATTTTAAAAAGTTTCATAAAAATATTCAGAATATATGCACATGTATGATATGTGAAAAATAAACAATTTATTTGAATTATATCAGTTTTTTTTATAATGAACTAGAAAGTTAATACTTCCAGACTGAACTGATATAAGATTTAATGCTTTATAGCTTGTTATGTATAAAACTTTTATTAACTATATTTACATGCATATGTGCTCCACTCTACATACTTATATCCTGTAATAATAAGTTATTATTTGAATTATGCATGAGACTTTAATTAGTTCCTTAAATATTCAGATCAGCTAACTGTATTAGAATAATTTTGGTCAAAGATTCTTGAATAAAATAAGCATCCACTTATTTGCATAGGTAATACAAACTCCTGGAGTAGAAATAGCCAATCACAGAGAGCAAATTATAACTATTCCAAATGCATTAAAAGAAGAAAAAGCGAAAAAAATGCAAAAACTAATATTTAAATCAATCTTGTTGCACTAATAGTCAAAGGACATGTCCACTTATAATGGCTTAGAATGTAGTTACTTATAAATTAAATGAGTTGACTCACCCAGTTTTATATGTAAAATTATACAAAAAAATCATTTAAATTGAATTTATTTAAAAGCATATATATAAAGGTCTCTTTAAATTTTAAATATAAATTCTTTGGCATTTAAAACTCTTTTGTTTAAATTTTAGTTCTTAATTTGAAACAGAGAGACAGAAAACATCTACTAAAGTTGATCAATTCTTTACTATGTTTTTTAGGTCAAATGAGTGACTTACCCTATAATAATAATATGATTGGTAAAATAATCTTTTAAAAATTTGAAAGATGCTATTAAGTAAAGGCTTCTTGTGCTCTAATTGAAAGTTAAAAAGGAGGCTCTCCTGATTCTAATGATAGTTAAATCATCGAAATTGGACCCAAGATACTTGAAATCAAAGAAGAGAATATAAAGATCTGCACATTTATTGTCACACAAAGTATAATACTTTGTGTAATACACGTAGTGAATTTGCAAATCCTTATGTTCTCTTCTTTGATCCCAAGTATCTTATATACTACCAAGCCAATTTTGATGATTTAACTACTATTAGAATTAGAAGAACTGGCACAAGAAGTCTTTACTTAATACATCTTTTATATTTTTAAAAGATTAATTTAACCAATCATATTATTATATAGAGTGGGTCACTTATTTGACCTAAAGAACATAGTAAAGAATTGATTAACTTTAGTAGAAGATTTTCATCCCTCTGCTTCAAATTAAAAACTAAAACTTTAAACAAAAGAGTTTTAAATACCAAAGAATATATATTTAAAATTTAAAAAGACTTTTATATGTATGCTTTTAAATAAATTCAATTTAAATGATTTTTTTGTATAATTTTACTTATAAATTGGGTAGGTCAACTTATTTGATCTATAAGTAATTGCACTCATTTGGACATGCTAACTAAAAATGATAGGAATGAAATTTTATATATAATAAATATCATTCCAATTCTATAGCCTCTAATATTAAGGCATTAACTCTAAATTTTTATTTCACAAACTTAGCAGTTAGTTTAATTACAAAATTAGATTTTGTGTTATCTACGAAATAAGTAAAATCAGATGTTTATTACATTGAAAGTGAACTTTTAAAAAAAAGTTTTCAAATCTATTTAATATTATGAATTCAGTAAAACCATTTAACTATTCTTAATAGAAAATTTATTTATTTGAATATAAAAAAATCACAGAGAATGCATATAGAACGGGTGGCAATCAAATCGCCGACAATCACTTCACAGACATCAACCTACACCGACAATCATTTTACCGACAAGCTTTTTTTACCGACACAAAATTTGCCGACACTTGATTTACCGACAAGTTCCTTTTCACTGACAAGTTGATTTTACTGATACACACTTCACCGACAGTTACATTTACTGACAAAATCAACTTACCGACAAGCTTATTTTACCGAAATAGAATATACCGACAAGCTTATTCTACCGACAATGCAATTCGTCGACAATACGATTTGCCGACAATACAATTGCTGACAATACAACTTATTGATATATGAGACCACAGCAATGTAATAAACTACTAAGAATAATTACGTCTTATGCAATTTATTAATAATGACAACAAAAATTGCACATTTAATTAATGACAATAATAATAATTATTGTCATGGCTGATGCTGAAGTTATGTCCTATTTTTGATATAAAATTTTAAAATTCGTCTTTGTCTTATAGGGTTAGGGTAGGGTTTGGGTATAGATTTCATATTTATAGAGTATATGTGGATTTTAGCAGGGCTTATAGTTTCAAATCGAGACCCTATAACTTCAGCATCAACTGTGATACTTAAGGCATCTGGTGAATTGTTTGTCGGCGAATTGTTTGTCAGTGAATTGTATTGTCAGTAGAATAATCTTGTCAGTAAATTCTATTTTCGGTAAAATGAACTTGTCGGTAAGTTAATTTTGTTGGTAAAATTAACTGTCGGTGAAGTGTGTGTCGGTAAAATCAACATGTCGGTGAAAACATGCTTGTCGGCAAATCGAGTGTCGGCGAGTTATTTGTCGGTAAAAAATGCTTGTCGGTAAAATGGTTGTCAGTGTAGTGTTATGTCTGTAAAGTGATTGTCGGTGAAATAATACGAATCCATATAGAACACTTGGTTATTTAATAATGTCTTTACATAAAGAATTTTTACAATATAAATTATATACAGTGATCGGAAGTAAATCACCGGAAATTTTATAGGTAACACATAAGAGGCCAAATTTTACGTACGATTTTTATTTTATTATATTTTATATAATTACAAAATAATTATATAAAATAAAATAAAATATTTATATTTACATTCCTAAAAAAAAAAAACCCTGGGTTATTTAATATTTACAGTACCATCCTCGGGCTTTATATATTGTCTTTACTCGATTTGGCATACTACAGATAAGTGAACGAATATATTCAATTGATAAGTTATACCATTCCTCTTCTATAATTTTAACTAATTCTTCTAACTTTGTAGGCATGGGTTTTCTGTTACGAACTGCAGAATCAAGACGTTCCCAAAGATTTTCAATCGGGTTAAGATCAGGGCTATACGGTGCCCAATTTAATATATTAAAATTATGCGAATTCATCCACCATTCTGAATATGTAGATGTATGAATAGAAGCCAAATCTTGTTGAAAAATTAAATTTATTTCACCATGATGTTTTTCCATTAAAGAATTTGCCCAAGGAATAAAATATTTTGCAAGAATATCAACATAACTATCCGAATTCATATTACCCTTAATTCTTACTAACGGTCCAACGCCCCACCAACAAAAACAGCCCCAAAACATTACAGAACCACCACCAAACTTCATAGTCGTATTTATACAATCTTTATGATATTTTTCATTAACTCGACGCCAAGTTCTTTCACGACCATCTGCTTTGTGAAGACAAAACCTTGACTCGTCCGTAAAAACAACCATTTGCCATTCATTTACCCATTTTAAATGTTCACGGCACCATTTTTTTCGCTCCAGTGCTTTTCTTTTGTCTAAAAGAGGTTTTCGACAGGCGACACAGTTTCTCCAACCTAAATTGTGGAGGTACTTTCGAATAGTTTTGGTGGTAAGCGTCGTATCATGTTGGACGTTGAATTCGTTAGTGATGACAGCCAAGGGTTCCTTCCGATTATTTTTTGTAATACGAACTAAAGAGCGTTTGTCACGCGCAGAGAGAGCTTCGGGGCGACCAGGGCGTTTGTTCGGATGCTCTGAGCCTGTCTCTTCATATCGCTTAACAGTGTCTTACACCGTTGATTTCGGGAGATCAAAAACTTTTGCAATGTCAAGTGGTTTAACACCACACAGGTAAGCGCCGGCAATACGGCTTCGTTGTTCTAGGCTTAATTCTTGGCGGGAGGGTTTTTTTATCATCAAAAACAATTAAAATTGTGTGTTAAAAAAAAAACACAAGTGAAAAAAGACGTATGTACGTTAAAAAAAAGATTATCATACGTATATGAAATTCCCGGTAGATCTGGAAATTTCTGGTGATTTACTTTCGATCACTGTAGCTTCAAATGAAATATCAGTTAAGTAAATAAGGATATACCATTATGACTAATAGTATTTAAAATTAATTCTTATACAATATAAAGCCAAATCTTGAATTAAAAATTATTCTGAAATTAAACAAATGAAACTAATACAATATTATCATAAAAGATCATATACAAAGTTCCCCAAAATAGTAAACCCACTATGATGCCTTTTATGAATACAAAGTGTATATAGACTTTAATTTTTTTATATGATATAACCTCTAGGTGAATACTAAACCTCGGGTCTACTAAAGGAATTAAAAATTAGTAAAATGAAATAGATCTGGGTCTTGTATATGAACTTTTATAGTAATTAAAGCATCAATCAAAAGATATATCTGAAAAAAACAATTAAATAATATTAGGATTAATTATAACCAGAGTAGAAATTGCTGCTATATGGTTACCAAAATTATAAATAAATTACTTGAAAAATCCAGGCAGAGGTTTAATTTACAGATAGTTAACAAAGCTCATGTAACTAATAAATATTTGGTTTTATCAGTAACAAAACTAATAAATCATAAAACAAAACTAGGTTTCTTTAGGCTTTACTAGTTTCATCACTCATCTATAGTTTAATCTTTAGAAATGACCATAGATTTGACCCAAGCAGGACATGTATATAAGTATTAGTATAGTATTTAGTATAGACTTTAATATTAGCCTATTACATTATTCTTACATAATATATCTATATATATTTATTAGGTGAATCTTTTATTCAAGTAATATTTCATTTTCTTTTACTTATGACTCAATTATATTAACTTAACTTTTGGTGCCATTGAAACTAAACTTGAAGTATTCTTAAATAACTTTAATATTAATAATTTTAGACTTTTTTTTAATTATTATATACTGTATATTAAAAAATGAATTAAGCCTAAAAAAACCTTCTACCAACTCTTATATTGTATAATTTTCATTATAGCAGATACATATATACTTGCTATCTGTGAATTTAATTCTAAATTTAAATAAAATTTAACTTTAAAATATAATGCTTTGAAATTAGTTAAAGAATAAGAAATACTGCTAAATTCATTATTTAATCAAATATAAAGTACTATAATTATTATAATTGCAAATTGCTGGCAAAATTTTTGCCATTTCATAATGGAACAGCAATATTTTTCATCAACCTATCTAATGCTCTTGTTCTCTCACTATCTCTTGTTGTATAATTAATAGCAAAAGTGCTTTGAATAAATATACACAAATAAGAAATTGAATTTTGAGCACATAATTTATCTTCATTGGTTGTGTTCAACTACTAATTTAATATATTAATAGTTGTAGATTCATCTACAAATACAATAATTTCTTCTTTTTGTAATGGACTTGTAGAACTGTAATTAAAATAAAAATATATCTCTTTAGTTTAAGTAAAAAACTAAAGAAAAATGATAATGCATACTAACCAAGTTCTTTTTTTTTGAAATCTTTAACTAACTCAGCAATATTATTTATTAATTTGTTACAGAAATCACCAAAGTGTCTTTTAGCTACTTGAAGCCATTCAATTCCTTTGGCTAAATTAAAATTAAATCTTCAAATACCTTTTTTGGTAGATTTTAAATATAGAGAAAAAGACATTCCAACTTCCTCTAAAGTCTTAGCTATCTTTTGTCTATATTATTATATAAATTAGTATAATTTATAAAGATGGTATAAAAATAATAAGAAGTGAATTACCTTTTTATCATATTGATTATATGCTATAGATAATAATGCCAAAGAGATGGAAGGAGTAAGCTATAAATTATCTGCAGCTAGTATTTGCATCAATAAGTTCATACTAGTTACTACTGTAGAATGTTTGGATTTGCACTGTCACAGATTAATTAATGACTTGTATCACTAAACGACCTAACCCAGATAGTAGGCACCAATAATATTTTACTTAAATACCCTATGAAAAAATTTTCAGAAAAACATAGAAGCTGAACACAAAAACATATGTAAAAATATGTAAAAAATATGTAAAATGTACACATTCCGTATTTTTGAACAGGAAAATACACTGTATATTCTATATTTTAGAAAACACAGAAAATACAGTGTGTTTTCCTGTTCAAAAACATGAAAAGTATACATATTACGTATTTTTTACATATTTTTATGCATGTTTCCATGTTTAGCTTCCATGTTTTTCTGAAAATTTTTTTATAGGAATAATGATATGATACAGACAAGTGTTTTTACTTTATTTATTACTTTATTAATATAATTGGATTTAATTTATTACAAAAGAGATATTTACTTATGCTAAGACTAAGAGTGCTGATATTTATTAGATAATATTTTAGAGGGTGGGGTTCAAGAAAAATCTTACCTTAGTTAAATTTAATTGGCTAAAATTCTATTTATAGATCTTATCTGAGGGTAGGAGGATAAGCTCCTATAGTAAATGGATATTAAATAATAAATGTCAGCACCCTAACTTAATTAATTTTGTCTTTATCAAATAATTCTAATTGCTTCCTTATATATGTCTCATTTAACTCATATTATTTGTATCATATATAGATCATACGATCTATAGTCTTTTATTAATTACTTCAAAATTACTTCATATTTTATGTGCATTGATTATCTATACCAGTATACTTCTATGTACTACTGATTGATCTTATTAATAATGCTTTAATTGCTATTATAACTTACTCTAGTATTTATTAAATTACTAATTATCCATAATTGATCATTTATTAATCTTATATGGGGTTTTTGCAGTAGAAAGAGTAGATACGTCAATATATATAATTTGAGATAATTGAATTTAATTACTTTGTTTTGATTTTTGGACTGATCTGGGTTAATCAAAATTCACAATTTTGATTAGTTAAATATAACATGTGACTAATAAGTAATCTCATAATGCACTTGGCTTTGACCTTATACAACTTTCTTTTTACATTACATATCTTGATTTTTTATTATGCAAATTGACTTTTATTTATAATTGAAAAATGTTGATTATATTGAAATTTACTAGAATTTAATAAAAAATGTTTTTTAATTTTGGAGTCATATTTGGCCTTTCTATCACAAAGCCCCCAGATTCATAATCTGATCAATCATATACATCTCATACACAAGATATTAATTAATTAAGTGCTTATAATCTTATTTTCTAGCAAGTATGCTACATACTATTCACTACTATAACATGAGCTAGATTCTTAGGAACTTCATTCCAAAGTTTCTAACTCCTTTCTCATACTTTCCTTATAAACATCAACAACATTACCAAATCCACTATTGCTATTTCCTTTCATCAACAATATTTTTTCATGATTATATACCCTTCTAATCCCTCGACTATTACTTTCAAGATTGGTCACTCTATTTAAATTGCATCCTCAACAGGCTCCTAGTACTATTCAAAAATTCTATTTTTAACAATACCATCAACAACAGCACTATTTATTCTATTAGCATGTGCTGCAGCTCTTCTATTATAGTTGTCAATAGGCCTCTGCATGGGCCAGGAAGTAGGGTTCCACAATTTGATTTGATTTTCAAATATTTGAATCAAATATTTGATCAAATTCAAATTCAAATTTGACTATATTTGATTTGATCAAATTCAAATATGGCCAAATTTGATTTGATTTGAAAATTACTATTAAAAATTCAAATTCAAATCAAATTCAAATTCAAATATTTGAATCAAATCAAATTCAAATCAGGGTCAATTTGATTTGATCAAATTCAAATTGATCCAATATTTGATTTGATTTGAATTTGAGGAACCCTACCGGCTAGGGCTGGGTAGTAGTAATACCCTAACCTACCCATTTATTAATGGACTTAATTTCCAAGCCCTTACCCTTACCCTAGGGCCCCAAAATTAATACCCTACCTGGCCCTTAAAGCCCATGAGTACTTATGGTACCTACAAGCTTAATATAAAAAAAAGATAAAAAATTATTAAGCCCATTTAATGTATAATCTGCTATATACTATAAATGCATATAGTATAAAATGTAAAAAAAAACTTAAAAACCCCATTTTTTTGCATTTTATTTGACATTTTCACTTTATTTGACGTTTCCACTTTATTTGACGTTTCCACTTTATTTGACATTTCCACTTTATTCGATATTTCTACTTTATTCGACGTTCCCACTTTATTCGCTTTATTGAAGTTATAAAAAAAATCCATTTGCACTATTTTTCCGCATTTATTACAATTTCAAAATCGATCAACAATATTTAATAACCAAATTAAATATACATATAGAAATAAAATTAAAGAAAAATTAAAGAGCCAGCCTATTCATATTGTGTATATAGGATTATTATAAAAAAAGATTAACGATCAATATAAGTTTTAATTGGTAGATAATCATGTGCATGTATAACGGGCTACCTTGCGGGTATATAAGCCGGGTAGTACTAGTACCCAAGCCCTTCCTATATAATAAAGGGCCTGCGATTCTTAGCCCTACCCTGCCCTAGGGCTTGTAATTTGATACCCAAACCCAGCCCTAGTGGTACTACCCTTGGGGTACCCATGAGTAGCCCTGGCCCATGCGGAGGCCTAGTTGTTAACAAATCTTTTTTCTATCACTTTGGTCCTATTCTCTTTCTTTATTAAAGCATCTCTGTCCTTATTTTTACTATTAAGCTTTTTGAAATTTGAATGCTAATGCCATTTGAACAAATTTATACCACAATCTGATTTATTGAAATCATTATTCATCAATATATTCAACAATTCTTTTATCATATTATCCATTTCTATGACTATATCTAACAGAGCTTCTAATATATTCATTGATTTAACTTGATAGCAATATACAACTTTATCTTATCCATTAGTTCTATTCATATTACCAATTCATCGACACAGTTCAAATGTTTCACCATCTGCATTCTTAATTATTTTCTCTTTCATATCACTACACCTTACCAATTCTTCTTTAACACACCCAAAGTCAATCAAATATTTTTCATACAACTTATCATATATACCTTCAGATTTTTTTTACTTATCCAGCCCAATTCATCAAAATCATCAAATTAACAACTATTATCTCTAATTCTGTTTCATTACTACTGATATTCCTTATTACCAATAACAATTGGTCTACTTTTGCTTCTAAGTCATCCAACTTACAATAATCTCCTGTACCAATCGATCCATTACTTCAATATTATTTTCTTTAGCATTTTTCTTCTCTAATTCAGCTTTATTAGAAGCACTACTCCTAATATTATCTCAAAATATTTTAAATAAACTTGTACCATGATTTGGTGCAGCAGGTTTTAGATCCTCATTGGATACTTTGCTTTCATTGTTACTAATGTTTTTGCTAATCATCATACTTACATCTCCACCTATTTCTATCTTTTGATTTGTTAATCTATTACTTTTATCCATATTTTTAATACTCATATTTTTCTCTTTCTTTATGTTTATATACCACAATATAAGGTTCATCTTGTGAACTATTTATATTAATTTATTGTGAAATGGGCTTGTAATTTACTCAGGTTCTCCTGTCATGGGTTGATTAATAACTTGCATTACTAAAGAACCTAACCCAGATTGTAGGTAATAATAATATTTAAGTGGAAGATCGCAGATAAAGGGTATAAAATGATCGACATTTTATAATAAATCATAGCGGAATTTAATAGTAAATTTCTATAGTGTGCGAATGGGGCTTGCTTACATATAAAAGTATTTTTTTTATTAAGTAACTCTTTCTTATTGCTTAATTGAAAGTTGTAGAGCAAATTCTTGTGATTCTAATTGTAGTAAAATCATCAAAAATCTGTTTTATAGATCATAAGATACGAGTATTTTTCAATTGTTTACTATAGAGTTTTTTTCTTATGAATTGAAGCACATGACATTCCACTTACTATATAAGGGGGTCCGTTAAAGCCAGGTACCATCACGTGACTTACAGCCAATCAAATTGTAAAATTTTGATCGTCACGGATCAGCCCGACGAGACAAAAACAAAGACAAAAGTGAAAAACACTAAAAATACAAGAAATGAGTGTCTAAACCTGTCTTGGAGCATTAATAAAAAATGACGGGAAGGCAATTTTACCTATAATACATCCCTAACCCTAACTTCTAACTAACCCTTACCCTAATTTTAATTAAAAAATAAAAAACATATAAAGGTACCTGGCTTTAACGGTCCCCTATATAAGGTAATAGTCACATGCCCGCCGATTTTTACTATGAAATTTGTTCCCTTTAACTGCGGACTACTAATTAATTTAAATAATAATAATACAGGCAAGTATTTTACTTTATTTATTACTTTATTAATATAATTGGGTTTAATTTATTACAAAAGGAAATATTTACTTATATAAGACTAATTTAATTAGTTTCTTCTTTATCTAATGATTCTAATTGCTTTCTTATATATATTTCATTTGATACATATTATTTGCATCATATATAGATTATACGATCTATTGTCCCTTATTAATTACTTGATAATTACTTCATATTTTATGCACATTGATTACTCATGCTAGTATACTTTTATGTACTACTAATTGATCTTATTAATGATGCCTTAATTGTTGATATAACTTATTCCAGCATTTATTAAATTACCAATTATCCATAATTGTTTATTTATTGATCTTATATTTATAATCCAATCAATCATGTGCATCACATACACAAGACATTAATCAATCAAGTGCTTAAAATCTTATTTTCTAGCAAGTATGCAGCATATTGTTTACTATCATGACAGACATAATTATAAGCAAATCTAATAAATTGATATTTCATTGAATATTGATAGAATAACTATATTATTAGGATTGAAGTGATAAATATATTATCAGTTCTGAAACTAATAACTTTCTTAGAAGTGTGATTATTGAATAAATAGAATATTAATAGAAAGAAATAAAATTATTTAGAGTATTAATTCTTGACCTAAAGCTAGTGAAAACATTCTGGTGCAAATCTTGATTCAAAAGCTAGCAATAGTTGTCTCAAAGGTATTATTACTTGAAATAAAATCAAAGTAGGTAAGGGCACTGGCATTTATTACCTAATATCCATTTACTATAGAGGCTTATCCCCACCTCCAGATAAGATCTATAAATAGAAGTTTAGCCAATCAAATTTAACTAAGGTAAGATTTTTCTTAACCCCCACCTTCTAATATATTACCTAATAAATATTAGCACTAGAGATGGGCACTATGCGCATGACTGCATGCATGCAGTTAATTCAGGCCAGCATTAAGAAATTAAATCATAACTTTGGTTAAAACATGCATACATGCACACATGTGCATGCTAAAATAAAAATTTTGCATTTTGACCAACTTTAATCAGTGCCCTAATTTATTTCTTAATATTAAATCTGGTAATAGTTGTCATTGAAGGTATAATTATCAAAGATTGAGACAATTCACTAATACTGTTAACCTTATTATTATTTAAAACAATTATAACTAATATAGTAAAAACTATATCAATATATATATTAATCTTAAAGTAATTATTACTATATAAATTATTATCATTATTCAAAAGTTTATCAACTATCTGCGAAAATTAAGTTGCTACAATTTTTTGGCTTTTATTACTTTGTTTATCTTCTTAATCTAAAGGAAAATTATTAAAATTATATCTAATTATAAAAATCCAATAAAAGCAATATTTGCTTTGCAGATTGTTAGCATCATTTAAAAGTTCATTAATTATTTGTGAAGAAAATACAATTGTATCTTGATTCTTTTTGCAGCTTATTTATTAGTAATATTTAGTTTAACTTGTAAATTATCAATACTTAATGATTAATCTTCTTTCTTTTATGGTCTTATTTAGCAGGTTGAGCAGGTTTAGAAGTAGTTTGTATTTTATAGTTTGCAAGTATTTTTGAATTTTTGGTTTTTATGTTTAAGTAATTAATAGGAAAAAAATAAATAAATAAAAACAAGTAGTTTTTATTTAAAATTTATTTTTGAGTAAGGTCTTGATTTAATAATAATTAGATCATAAATAGATAGTGAAGATAATATAAGATAATTTATAAAAACCAATTTTAGCTTTAAAATCTATTTAAAATTTTTAAATAAAAAATACACATAATAGCATTGCTACTTTATATAATTCATGGATATACTTATCTGTGAAATTATATGTTAAATAGCATATTCATTATATTTTTCTTTACTTTTATCTTTTTAATAATAGAGTTTGATATTAAATTAATATAAATTTTACTATTTAGATACAAGTCTGGATTGTTTGGTTCATATTACTTATAGTCATCAAAAAAAATTTATATAAATTCAAATAGCATGACATTAAAATATAAACTATAAAAATAGTAAATTTGATGCTGCTCTTTCAGATTTATGGCCTATCTTTTTCTATAATTTGTTATTTTGTAAAGTATTAAAAATTAAAGTTAATTAATTTCTCAAATTTCGGAATAAATATAAAATTTTTTTAGGTGGCATAAATTTTTGACCAATAATAAGCAAAAAACGTGACCACATCTGATAAAAATTTTGGAATAATCTCTATTTTTTTTATGAGTGTAGATAATATGAACCATAGTATTTGCATTTAATAAATAGCTATATGGTTCATATCAATATAGTCATCAAAGAAAACTTTCATATAAATTCAAATAGCATCTTGTCTTTTAATTTAAGTGATATTAAAAATATAAACTGTAAAAATAGTAAATTTGATTCTGCTCTTTCAGATTTATGCCTATCTTTTTCTGTAATTTTTATTTTGTAAAGTATTATAGGTTAAAGTTAATTAATTTCTTAAATTTTGGAATAAATATAAAATTTTCTTAAATGGCATGAATTTTTGACCAATAATAAGCAAGACAGTGACCAAATCTGAGAAAAATTTTGGAATAATCTATATTTTTTGATAAGTATAGGTAATGTGAACCATACAATATGTGACTTTGATCATACTTTATCCAATTTTGATTAATTAATGCATTAATCTTATGCATTATTATTTGTTATACTTAATTTTATCTTACTGAAATAATGGATTGTATTTTTAAAAAAAACTTTTTACCTTTTAATAAGATAAATTTGCATAGAATAAGATTATTGGTCAATTAATAGGCACCAATCTATATTAAAATTACAATTTGAATTAAAATATTTCTGTTTTTTTTATAATGTAGTATTGATCATATGATTTGCTTACTTGCTATATGTAAAGCCAGTCTTCTACATCTGGGTGAGCACTCTATATTGTGTTCTATACCTCTATAGTAGTCACTCTAGTAGATAATTTTTATAACTTGGTCTTTCTCTTCGCACAAGTTGTGGTGGCCAATGCACTTGTATTTATTTATTTTTTCTTTTTAGTGTATGATGCTTAGAAATAGTTGGTTCTAATTATTTTTATTTCATAAATGACTTGCAGAAAGAAGTCTGAATCTGTTTTTTCTTGTTTGGCAGCACTTCAAAACTGTGCTATCAAGTTTCAAGAGGAAGAACAAGAAAGAAATCCTTTAGATATTAAGGCTCTTCAACAAATAAGTCAGCACAGTCAGTTGGTTTTTGAGGTTAATAGATGAAGAGCACAAGTAAAAAATTTAGAAGATAAGAATACTAATCTGAGAAAAAGAATTGCAGAAGAAGAACAGAAGAGAGATGAAGAAGCTAGAATAATATTAATATAGTACAAATTCTTTTTGTATATAGTTTAATTAGTAATTCGTGAGAGATGGAAAGAATTACTATAGTAATACTATATATACATGAAGGGATATTAAATATAATAAAAACTATTAATACTTATAATCTGGAGCCGGAATTGAAATTTCTTAATTCTTGTCAAGTTAATATTTTTTGTATTTCTAACAAAACTTGTAGATGCGATTTTTCTCTTTCTAATGGTAGTAAAATTATCAAAATTGGCCTGATAGTTCGTGAGATATTCTTATTTTTGTCTTTGTAGTTATATGAAATTTTCTTTGCAAATCTGTAAAGAAATTTCATATAACTACAAAGACAAAAATAAGAATATCTCATGAACAATAAGCCCAATTTTAATGATTTTACTACCATTAGAAAGAGAAAAATCACTTCTACAATTTTGTTAGAAATACAAAAGATGTTAACTTGACAGGAATTGAGGAATTTTAATTCTGACTTCAGATTATGGGTATTAATTGTTTTTACTATTAAATTGCCCCATTTTTATATATAGTAATTCTTTTCATCTCTCACAAATCATGAATTAATTATTTTTATAAATATTTTGAAATTTTGTAATAAAATAAGTATTGAGTAAATAATAAAGTTAAAATATTTTGAAATAATAATTAATGAATAGTAAAGTTTTTGTTTTCTATGTTTAAAATTTTTTAAAAAATTGAACTTGTTAAATCCAATTTGTTTTTTCTTTGATTTGTTAAAGTCTTTTGAATATTTTGTATAGCTCTTATTATGTACCTATTAGTATGTATAAATTTTTTAGGGTTCTTTTTTTTAGTTTTGATTATAATTTAATAGTACATGTTCTGTTAGTCATAATCACAAATCATGATAATAATTATTACATTATACCATAAAATTATGTATAATATTAAATTAGAATTTTTCTAATTTTAATACATGCTATTTCCTTTTTTTTTTTTAATTAGAGTATAGATCTTAAAATTGTCATCTTTCTTGGAGTTGTAGTTAATTCTTGGAGTTATCATTACTAGAGCTCATAAACTTCATAATTGTACCGTAAATGGCCATATAAAAGATCCCTCATGACAGTAGATCCCCACGTATCATCCCCGGGTCTACTGTATATGTTGAGTTTTTTGGAAAAGTTAAGAGACCCGGGTATACTAGAAAATCTAAACTGATAAAAGACCCGGATATACTATAGGATAAACATTCAAATAGAGAAAATAACATATTACTTGTACCAATATACTAAATTATATTGCCTGGTACTGGACCCCATCCATACAATAGACCCAGGTCTACTATTGGGTTTAAAATTGAGAAAATATAATAGACCCGGGTCTTTTATATAGCTGTTTACGGTAGTTGGTATCAAGATCTTTGTCATATACTTATTTCAGCATCATTATTTTTAGAGGTCAATAATTTTTTTGTATTGCTGTTCGAAAATTCTTGTAGATTCAAATTTCTGGGTCTATATTACTGAGGTAGGTGCTATTTCTAGTATTTGTCATTTCTGGGTTATGGTTTACAATTTTTATTAGAGTAGCTTCATTTTTTTTAGAATTTATTTTATCTTTAGCTTATAGTAGCAGATTTTGTTGTTGGAGCTTTCTTGTTAGATCTTTATTAATACAAAGTAGTTGTTCTATCTTTGCTATCTTTTGCTTTATTTGTATAGACTTGTTTATTCACTGTTTGTGGTTATTACTTTAGGTCCTGGTGCTTAGATAGTAATAGTTATAGAACATATCATGATATATGATTAATTATAATAAAAATTATAATAAAAATATATAAATTTACTATCAACTTTAAGCTTTACTTTATTTTCAACTTACATATTAACTTTTTTCAAATTTTGGAGTTAAGCAGGACCCCAGACACCTCTCATATAGTTCATAACTGGATTTTGGCCAATTTTGATCTAATTGACTAAATCTATTTACTTAAATAACTTCTGATCCAGTAATCAGAATTGAATGAACTTTTTTTTGTTAGATGCGCCTTACTGGGAGCTTCACTTTATAAAATGTTCATTCAAATTGGACTACTGGATGCCAAGATAATTGCCAAAAACTGTGTTTTGCTTCTCAAATTTCAGGGTTTTTGTTGAAATGCATAACGTATGACCTTTGTACTATATGTTTAGGGTCCTGGTTAAGCATATCAAAAATAGTAGATTAAGGATATTTAGAACACTTTTTTAAAATTTTGCAAAAATTAATGATTTTGTTAGTAAAATTTTATAAAAAAAATTTGCTAATTTTGAAAATACTATTATATACGAAATTTGAAATTAGAACTATTTAACTGTTTAAAAATTGCTCTATAGTTTCAGACAGAATTATGTTGGTCATGAGCTGAAATTAGTTTAATACTAGCCTAGTTAAATAGTTAAACAGTTAAATAATTAAATGATTAAGAAAACTTTTAGATAGTTCCAATCTTTATGCAAAATTTTTGCTAAACAACTTGACTTAAATGACTAAAGTAGGTTGCTTTGTAAAAAAAATAAGTTGCCTATGTACTAAAAGTTAAAATTTTTGGGGTTTCAATATAAAACCTTTTTTAAATTAGGTAATCTACTTTAGGCACTTAAGCAAAGATGTTTGGCACATGATTCTACTCAGTATAAGGTCAAAATGCACTTTTTCAAATCTTTTACTAAATAAAAAATAGGGTCAAAGTTCTGAAAAAATTCTTTTAAAAAAATTTTTTAGAAAAAAATTTATTCTGAACTTTAACCCTATTTTTCACTTAGTAAAAGAACCAAAAAAACAAATTGTGCCTTATATCAAGTAGAATCATGTACTAAACAACTTTGCTTAAGGGCCCTAAGTAGGTTACCTAATCAAAAAAAAGTTTTTATATTAAAATCCCAAAAATTTTAACTTTAGTATATAGATAACCTATTTTTTTTATAAGGTAATCTACTTCCATCTTTTAAGTAAAGCTGTTCAGTATAAAATTTTGTATATAATAGTATTTTCAAAATTAGCAAATTTTTTTTTATAAAATTTTACTAGCAAAATCATTAATTTTTGCAAAATTTTAAAAAGAGTTCTAAGTAGCCTTAATCTACTATTTTTAAAATACTTAATTCCAGAATTTGAAAAAAAAAGTTAATATGTAAATTAAAAATAATATAAGGTTTAAAGTTTATAGTAAATTTATATATTTTTATTATAATGTTTATTATGAACTAATATTTATATATCAATAGGTGTAATATGTCCTATGACTAATAAGTCTCATTTAATTTTTCTTGTGCTTTTACTTTTATTTATTTGCAAAGTGGTAATTGCATTGGTCTTGTTTGTATATATGGTCCTTCTAATATAGAATAAAGTACGGTATATATTTACTTTTTTTATGGCTTGGGTTTTCAAATTCAGTAGTTCCTTTATATATCATTAGTACACTTGAATATAGCAGTTCTTACTTTATTGTAATGTATTTAAATTTAATGGATCTTATTTTGTCTAAAGGTTCAAGTTAGTTTTGTCAATTCTTGGCTAGTTATTTTCTCATTCTAGAAACCAACTTGTCTTGTAGCTGTTTTGGTAGTAGGTAGATATAATTTTGGAATTTGTTTTCCTTTCTTGCTTTGAAATAGTAATACAAAACAAACTGGCTTCCTTTGAATAGGGCACATAGTAACTGGGTCTAGGAAATAAGTATAAATAGATTTTTTTTCAAGGTTTGTCTAGTTTTTTCATATTAGACATACTTTCCAAAAACCAAATTCTCAGTACTGTGTGCTGAATTTAGGGCAATCAAATTGCTACCAACAAGGAGGATTAAAAGCATAGTGCTAATTGCTTAAGGTAATTGCCTTGTTAAAATTCAGACCAAGGGTTTTTTTTTGAAAAGTTGGGTTTTGGTCTTGTAAAATGGACTATTCTCAAAAAGAATAAGAATAGAATTAGTTAGTGGTTAAAATTTTTTTCTTTTTCTTCTTTTTTTTTATATGTAATTAAAAATTAGTAACGATTTTTCTTTTTTTTTTCTTTTGTACTGTGATGAATAATAAATAAATACAGAGAAAAATAATCAATATGGATGAGATCAATGAGATCATTAATGCACATGAAATTATTAATATGAATAAAATTATTAATATAGATAAAATTATTAATACGAATAAAATCATTGATATAAATGAAATAATTAGTATAAGCGAACTAATCAATCTTAGACAAAGTGATTAATACTAGAAAAACAATAAAGAAACTCATGTGATTAACTTTGCTTGTTTAAACTAAAAGATATAGAAGATTGGATTCTTTTGTTCTTTATTGGTTTCAGGATCAGCTTTTTATAAGATAAGCACTAATAATAGTTTTTTTCATCTCTCTCTCTCTCTTTTTTTTTATAAATTTTTTTTAATAGAGTAATTTCAGTTTAACAAATCGATTAGTAACCAAAGTCCTAGCTGGAGGTTGAAATTCCTGAATTGAGAGTATAAAATTGGAATTTTAGTGAATTTGAAATATGGGTATTTGGGTTTGGAATTAAGGTTTCAAAATCTTGCTGAATTCTGAATGCAGAGATTCAAAATTTGAGTAAAGTCAGAATCTGGTGTTTTATTAGAAAAAGGTATTTAGAGTAAAATTCAAAATTCAAATTTTTTTTTAAAAAAAAAGATGGGATTTGAAATTGTTAGATAACTGGTTTTAAGATTAGATTTGTAATTTAGAAATTGGGTAATTTAAGAATGAAGATTTTTCAAACGAATTGGTCTTGTAGTTAAAGGTGGAATCAAAAATTATGGATAGGATTTGAGTTGAATAGTTAGAGTTTGCGAAGTGATAAATTTTGTAGATTGTAAAAAATTGGGTTGGGTAAAATATATTAGATTAAATTAAATTGAAGATAATAAATAAAGTTAAAAATTAAATAAATAAAGAAATTGGTTCGCTATAGCATGTATTAAATATATAAATTCATTCAAGCATTCCTTGCCTCAATTTAGATGGATTGGCTTCTTTTTAGCAAACATAATATAAAATTCTAAGCCTTTGCCTCAACTCAACAAGAGTTGGATTCAAAAAAATAATATCATTTCAAAAATTCTGTATCTAAAATAAATTACTGAGTCTCTAAAATATAAAATAAAATGTCCATTATTATTCTAATTTAGAATAATTTCAAACCTAGTTATCCAAAAAAAAGAGTCTGCGAATAATTTTTAAAAGAAAAGTATTAATTTGTTTAAACTAGAAGTTTGTCTATTAAGCTACAAAGTTTAACTATAAGTGTTCATGTTTCAAGTAAGAAATAATTGTTGTTTTCTGTTAAAAGATCAGAAATAAACTTTACTATTCCATTCTATTGTTAGTAAAGTTGTTGTTTCTTTTGTTATTGTTGCTTTTATTTGAGAATCTTTTATTTTGCCTCTTTTTTTTCAAAAATAATATGTATACAATATTGGGCAAAAATTGATAAATATTATGAATTTGGCTCAAACAGGCAAATAATTAGCAGATACATGCCACAAAGTGGCACGTGTCTGCCAATTATTTGACTGATTTGAGCCAAATTCACGATGTTCATCAATTTGCCCAATATTGGTATTATCTGGCAATTTATGACACACCCCCCTCTATAATAGACTTTAGATCAAATCAAAGATAATCTAATAAAAAAGAAATTTTTTTTTTACTTTTTTAAATGAGCGAAAAAAAATTTTTAGGTGTTATTTTTTTTTAAAAAACAAACTTTCTTTCACTTTATACATATTATAAAAGTATACTTCAAAAATTTTTTTTAATGCCCAAATCAAGAGCTTGAGTAGTAATTTTAAAACAAATTCAATTTTATCTGAAACTGGTAAAATGAAGAAAAATGATATTTCCGAGCCAAGTATAATTAATAATAATGAAACAGTATTGCGAAAAAAGCTGCTTCAAAGCATTAAAAATAATAGCACAAAGGTAATTTTCTTTTTTTTTGGTAATTTTTTTAAAAAAAATTTATTTATTAAACATCCAATTATAATAGTTAAAAATTTTATTTAAAACCTGTTCCAGTTAATACTGGTAAATATGAAAATCAAGACCCTCAAAATAAAGAAAGTTCTTGCAAGAAAGATTTAATTGCACTTTTTATTTTTAATTGTCTACAATTGAAAAAACCATAATTAATTACTTTCTTCAAGTACTTTTCATTGCTTATACAAATTTAAGTACTTTGTTCTGGCCTATACAATTTTATTGTCATTAAAACTGTATCATAATTTTGAAGTTTGGTTCAAAAATTTGATATTTGCCAAGGCTTCCAACACATCACAAGATTATCTGATAGTGAAATTTAACTAATTCTGGATCAGTCCAAAAATCAAAACAAATAGTCTAGATATTCGGCAAAGCCAAAATTACCTGATAGTAAATCCCAGATCAGCCCAAAAATCAAAACACTGTTCTGAAATTAGTCAAAAAATATCAAGCTGTTGCTGCGCCATGATCATATGTGTTTGCCAGATAACCTTTTGATATTCTGTTTTTAAAGAAGAATACTTAATGGAAGTAATATCCAATTGTTTTTAAATAATTTCTGCCAGAAGGCACCAAAATGTTACAAGTGACTATAGCCTTCAATATAGTATAGTACTTGCAATACAACACATGGTAACAGGGATCTTGTAAGGATCAGAGAAGATATAAAGTGGTGTGCAAGTGGAATGTTACTTCACTAGAGCAGTTTATTAGATATTTATTAATGAACAAGATAATATTTATTCAGCAAAATTATAATTTTATTTATTTTGGTACAATATTCAAGAAATAAAACTATTCCTAAATATTGAAGGGAAGAGGAGAGAGTATCTGAGTATACTGTGCAGAAGAGCAGAAAACTAGAGTTTATATATCTTTAACATTAATAAAAACTATTAAAATAAACTATAAAACCTACAAAAACTACAAAAACTATAAAAACTATAAAAACTATGAAAACTATAAAAACTATGAAAACTATAAAAACTATGAAGACTATAAAAACTATAAAAACTACAAAAACTATAAAATCTATAAAAACTATAAAAACTATATCTTATACAAGTGTCAATCTATTATTATCCAATTAATTACTAATCTGTATCTAATAAACTATAGTTTATTTTAATTGTAGCAATCTATAGAATCTAACGATAATAAAATTAGAACTTCATTCTATAATATTATTTTTTAAATTAACACAAATTTGGTTTAAAACAAGTTTTTAGATTAATAATCTTGAATATTGTTGGTTATTGTTATATATTTTTATATTGCTAAATAACAACTAGGTATTTGTTAAAAATGTAAGAGTAAATTTCATGTGATACTATATGTTGTATATATATATATATGCAAAATTAGTTTCAATTGATCAGTATGAAGTAAGCTAAAGTAGTCTCCAACTACGAAATTGTGAAATTAAAAATTATTATACAAACAGATAAAAGGAATTATTTCAAATTCTTCCAAATGGAATTATTAATATGATATTTGAAAATATTATTAATGATATTTTTAATATTCAAATTACGTTTAAAAAAATCAGCAGTTGATTTTATTTCTTCAATGCAATTGATTGATAGAAGTATAAAAAAATAGTTTGAAGTAACTCTCAATATTTTTATATAAACACCTGGTAAAAACATGAATTTAAAGAAGTTCCAAATTATGATATAGAATTTTTAACTATATATAAATATTGGTTGAATAGTTATGCCAGTTATTTCTTTGCTATAATAAAGAAAGGATTTGATTATACATTTCATAGGAAACTATGGGTTTTTAATTACTTTTAAATATCGTTCTTTAGAATATTTGAAACAAGTCTCCAACAAATTGAAGATGATAACGATGCAGATATTATGAGACATAATTCTGTAATTGCCCTTTGATCGATTATTACTTACTCTAAGAATATTAGAGATTAATATTTAGATGTGAAGCTTATTATTACTTTATAAAATTATTTCTTAAGGTATATAAAGCACAGTTTTGCAGTGTTAATAAAAAATGCACAAAAAAGTTTATATTAATATTTAGTGGCTTATAATAAATCTTCAATTTTGATAAATCTTCAATTTTGAAAGAAAAAAAATTTATCATAATGTGTTTGAAAAAAAATTTGTATGCTTGAAATAAATTTTAATAAATCCCAATCCTCATTGTTAATCTAATATTCACTAGTATCTCTTGTCTAACGTGCCTATAATCTCTTTAAATATGCTGATCAGACTCCTGATAAATTTAATCTGTTACAAATTAAGCACACAAGCTTTTCAAATCGATATAGAGTTATGCTATATTTGTGTAATCTTATGGGCCCATGGGTCCGCTAAATCATATGATATGCACTTTAAGCCACAATAATTAATTATTATTGTCCTCAGCTACGCATTGGACATTAGCATTTGGATCTGAACAATCACGAGACAGACCTATGTCTTAGCAGATAAAATTTGTGCTATATTGTAACGATTTAAACTCATTAACATATATAGACTAGAACTTTCTTCAAAAATTCTATTTGTATTATTTTTCTTTTATTTTCTATATTATTCTAAAAATTTTGCCATATTATGAAAATTAATTACCCAAACAATATAATTCAATTAGTTATATTAAAATAGTAATTTTTATGTGACTGAGTAGCTTAAAAAAAAATTGGGAATGCCACGATAACGCGACAGATGCAACGTTAACGCGGTATTGACCACGAAAACGTAGTATTCATCATGATAACGTGGTAAATGTCGTGAGAGCATTGCAAATAATGTGAAAACACAGTAATAATCTGAAATGTATATAAACCCTTCAAATTTAATAAAGCTCAATAAGTTTCCCATCCACTAAAACATTAATAACATAAGAAATAAAATAAACACTTGTCTTTTGAATCCAACTTGTAACATTAATAAACCTTTTGTAACTCAATTCAACAGACTGAATTGACTAGTAACCTCGAAAGTGGTCTTATTAAGACTCGAATTCTGTATAATGGAATCTTGTTAATCCTTCATATGACGCATATTGGCCTAGCAGTGGACCTATAGGAGAAGTCTTTTAGTTAAAATATATTTGATAAACGGTATCTCTTTTAGTTATTACTTCCCTTGCTAGTAGATTTAGAACTAATTTGCTTTTCGAATTAAACTCTTGCACCTGTGAGAAATTTTTGAACTTACACATAGCGATATCACCTGGCCGATATTTGATTAAATATCACCTGACCTGAACCCTGTGATACACATTTTGATCTCACCTTTCATCTATATCATACTTTATTAATATTTTTATTGATATCCCCATATTAGCATCACTAGCCTCAGCGTTTTTGTATTATTGTGGTGATTTAGTGATTGAGCATCCCTTCGCTCTCCACGTATTATTTAGTTCTTATCACTCCTGTGACCTACATTTTTTATATTAATATTACCTCCCCATAATTAGTTGGAGTTAAAATTGGCACTATTGTCTATATTGTTTTACCGCTCTCCCAATTCAACCGTTACAATATACAATACGCGTTTAATTTATGCGCTATTAATTTGATTGGCTGATATAAATAGATTGCTGAACTTTAATTAGAGTACTTTTTATATTAATGCCAGATTGGTTATTGTTTTTTGCTTAATATATTATCTATTATCATTATATAGTATAATGCATACAATCCAGTTTTCATTCTTGAAATCTAAGTCTTTTAAAAACTGGTTTATAATTATATATTATATCAATAAAGTAAATTTTATAATATACTGTATTCAAAAATTTATTTGATATTGATATTGTATAATTCAAAAGAGATTATCTCTTAGACAATTGCTATGACCTTGTGAATAGTTCGAATTTTTGATTTTTTCTAGGTATTATGCAAACAAAATAAAATTCTTGCATTTTCTATACAAAAAAAAAAATACTAGGGCCAATATAAATCTTAAAGTATGATCAGTATTAGATATGACGCTTTATAAGTGATTTTTACTGAAACACAATACACTATCTTATATGAGGTTCCACTAAGTAAAATTTTATAACAGAATCGTTAAAGAGTTTAGTAATCAAATAAAGTGAAATTTCACATGATATTAATTGAAGTTTAGCATGCAAACAAAGAAAAATTCACATGATTTTTTAAGTATAAAGGTTAAATTATAAGGAGAGTCTGTTCGTTTGGTCCTTTTTTAAAATCTCAAAAATCTTTACAATACAATAATGAATCTGACTCGTATCGGTAGAATTAAATTTCAAATGTTTGTTTATCAAAAATCGATTATGAAAGTTATTGTAACGGTTGAATTGGGAGAGCGGTAAAACAAGATAGACAATAGTGCCAATTTAAAGCTCCAACCGGTTATGGGTAGATGGATATAAATATATTATTAGAAAGATTACAGGGTACGATAAAATTAAATATGTAAAACATAGAGAGCAAAAGGATGCTCTTCACTAAATTACCACAATAATACAAAAACGCTGATGCTAGTGATGCTAATATGGGGGATATCAATAAAATGATATTAATAAAAAAATAATAATAAAGAATAATATCAATGGAAGGTGGGATCAAAATGTGTATCACAGGATCACGATAGGCTGATATTAGGTCAGATTCCGATTAGGTGATATACAAAAGGAGGTCGATATAGGTAAATTTAAGAATATCTCGCAAGCGCAGAGGTTCTTCGGGAGATAATAGGTATCTCAAATAAACTAGCCGATACTAGTGGCTAAACTAAAGATTTTATTATGGGGCAATTGGCAAGCTGATAGGGGTCACATGTATAATTTTAACAGATTTACAAGAACTTGTTACACAGAATTCGAGTTATAATAATCCAATATGAAGTTACAAGTCAATTCAGTCTGTCGAATTGAGTCTCGCAAGGTTTATTAAGGTTAAAGTCGAATTCAAGAGATAAGTATTTATTTTATTAAGAATATATTATTTGAAAGGGATAAAGAACTTGTGTTGACTTTATTGAATTTGAAGGTCTTATATACAATTTTGAACTTAACCACGTATGCGCAGAATTTACAATGTTCTCGTGGAGAATTGAATGAACTCGCAATTATCTCCATGAACTCACAGTAGGTTTTGCAAATTCGTGAGTGGCAAAATGCTTGAAGGCTTAGGACATTTGCATATCCAAGCCACCAAGCCACATTTAATTTTTCCTTTTTAGTATACTTGATTAAAATACTAATGGGTCGACAAAATGAATACTAATAAAAAAAAATAACAAATAATAAAAAAATAAAATAATTCTCTATATAAAAAAAATTAAATCGTGACAATATAAATCAAATTTTCCAAGATGTTTAAAGAAAAGTGTCTCCTTTTCTAATCAATCAAAGATTTATGGTCAACTTAGAAATATTAGAGACAAAAATAATTTTCTAGATGAGTTTTTACAGTTGCACGAATTTATACCAACAGTATAAAATTAATTACCTTTTGTTTTTATAATAAATTTTCTTATACGTGTATTAGTTATGAATATATTTCTGTTTACTAGAACAAGAATCAAGAAGGATCATTGACAATGTATCAGAAATCGCTATCAATGTTGATAATTATTCGTCATCAGAAACTTACATATCTGACGATAAACAATCAATTAATTCACAACCATCCAGACCATCAGACGATGAATGGTTAATCACTAACAAAATTGCTAAAAGTTCATACAACACCAATAGATAATAATGGTCAACAACCTGGCAACTAAATCAAAAAGCTCTAATGGTAAACAAATTCAAATGCAAACACCCATGCAATAATGATCCAAAATATAAAAAATTGAAAAATTTTAACTGCAATCATCGCACTTTCAATTTTAGCTCTTTTATGTTACTATCAAAAGGTTTTTTTTGCACATAAATAATATTTCTGTATCTATCTTTTGTGCTAACGAATTTTATTTTTAAACAAATAACACTACTATTAGTAACTTAATCGAAACAATTAATACTGAGATTTTTGAAAAGTTTCAAAGTTTTCATACATAAAAAATAATACCGTAAAATCTTGAAATAGTGGACATGGGCGTCATTTCGAATCTTGGCCTGAATTAAGTATAATTCAGGCTAAATTTTGTAATTTCACACCTGCGCGCTATTTCGAGATTTTACGGTAAATGCATTAATAAATGACATACTGTTTATAATTCTAGATAATCTTTGAAAAATGCGAAATTTTTTGAAACTGAAATTAATTCATTAAAGGTAGAAAACTATGTGTTAAAATCTGAATTTTAAAAACAAAATACATTGATTTGGAAAAGTGAATTACCAATTTAAAAGAAAAGAACACCACTCCAATGAAAAAAAAATATTTTTTGAATTACAAGGAACCGAATTCAAAATACACAATTAAAACCCTCGAAGATACGATTAAAGACTTTGAAGCTACTATTAAAGACCTCAGAATAAATCTCAAAGCGCAACACAAAGATCTTTTAAGGGAATTAACTTTGTTAAAAAACAAAAACGAAGAAGCTGAAAATAGAAAAAACAATTAGAAAATCAACAAGATAATTGAATATCATGATAAACAAATTACGAAAAAAGGGAAAAGAATTAAAAGATAAATACAAAAAGGAGAAGCAAGTAATTCAAAATAAATTAGATGAATTGGAGGCAGAAAGTTAATTGATTAATTGTGGTTGCGCAACCAATCAATTAATTGAGTTCAAAATAATTGCAATTAATTGCTCTACAATCAATTATTCGGTAGGCCTGAATGCTTTTGACCAGGACAGTTTAATATTGTACTTAATGGATCTTGAAGAATTTTATACAAAGAGTGTTGCTAACTTGCCCCTCTGGTGATGTAATCACCCTGTAATTTACCAATCAGGTTGCAGGATCTTGTGCAACAAAATAAAGAAAATTTTAAGAAAATTTAGAAAAAAATCAAAAAATTATCAATATCGCAAAATTTTATTACAAAAACTAGCCTTGGGCTATTAAATAAAAGTTTTTGGCATCTAATTTTGCATATAAATAATCAATCCATCCTCTAACTTAATATACCTATACCCTTACCCTAACCCTAATCTTTAAAGAATAAGTTTTATATAAAAACTTCTATAAAAATAAAGGGTGTTTAAAATTTATAACTTTAACCAGGTGTTAAAATTAGTTAAATTCTTATACAAAAACCATTATTTTCTCGTGTTAAAAATAAAAATTGCATGACATTGATTAATAGATTTGCCATCAAAAAATTTAGCAAGCTTTTCAAATTTATTGTGAAATAAAAATAAATATTCTTATAACTCGGTCATTTTTAAATATTTAAGACATAGAGCAATCTGACAAATAAAATTTCAATTTTGTTATAAAAATATTATTTTTTAAATCAATTTTCGATTCCATTTGTAAAGTGAAATATGAATTTCTAACCAGCCAAGCAGTTTAGAATTTCATTAACACAAGTTGATTCGAAGCTCACGAAAATTCGATCTCGATGTACAACATTATCAATAAGGATAATATTATAAATAGGAATAGTATTACTTTTAATTGTCCGAAGTGTAGCAAGGACTCAATTGTTTGATCAGACTTGTTATTCGGAAGACGACAATCAAAATTGAGAAGAATGGGTCCCATGAATAATCTGTCTGTGTACGCACCAATTGTATATTAGATAAAAATTAGTGAAAGAAAATAGAAAATACGAATTAAATGATAATATATAACAAATTAAATTCTCAAATATATTAAGGCTTGAAAAATATAACTTTATAGTTTAGGATTTTTTGATTTTCATTGACATTATATCGACAGAATATATAGTAGTTTGTATCATGTTGTTTTAAAAGGGTGGCAATCAAATCGCCGACAATCGCTTCACAGATATCAACTTACACCGACAATCATTTTATTGACAAGCTTTTTTTACCGACACAAAATTCGCCGACACTTGTTTACCGACAAGTTCCTTTTCACCTACAAGTTAATTTTACTGACACACACTTCACCGACAGTCACATTTACCTACAAAATCAACTTACTGAAAAGCTCATTTTACCGAAAATAGAATATACCGACAAGCTTATTCTACCGACAATACAATTCATTGACAATATGATTTGCCGACAATACAATTGCTGACAATACAACTCATTGACATATGAGACCACAGCAATGTAATAAACTACTAAGAATAATTACGTATTATATAATTTATTAATAATTACAATAAAAATTGCACATTTTATTAATAACGATAACAAGTACTTATTGTCACAGCTGATGCTGAAGTTATGACCTATTTTGATATAAAATTTTAAAATTTTCTTTGCATGTTTTTTTCTTCTTTGTCTTATAGAGTTAGGGTAGGGTAAGGGTAGGGTTTGGTATAGATTTCATATTTATAGAGTATATGTGGATTTTAGCAGAGCTTATAGTTTCAAATTGAGACCCTATAACTTCAGCATCAACCATGATACTTAAGGCTCTGGCGAATTATTTGTTAGTGAATTGTATTGTAGGTAGAATAATCTTGTCGGTAAATTCTATTTCGGTAAGATGAGCTTGTCGGTAAGTTGATTTTGTCGGTAAAATTAACTGTCAGTGAAGTGTGTGTCGGTAAAATCAACGTGTTGGTGAAAACATGCTTGTTGGCAAATCGAGTGTCGACGAGTTAGTTGTCGGTAATAAAAGCTTGTCGGTAAAATGGTTGTCGGTGTAGTGTTATGTCTGTGAAGTGATTGTCAGTGAAATAATACGAATCCGTTTTAAAACAAGTCGAATTTTAAACTATGACATGTTATGCAGCTTAATTTCAAATATTTAATCCATATATAGGCTTCTGAATAATACTCTTATGTATGTTTCATGATTATTCGTGAAAAATTGTAACACAAAATTTTTCCAATCAAATGTAGTCAAATCAATCGTCACAACTAAAATTTTTAAGGTGATTTAATTTTAATAACTAGCTTTTTGGATCATATGAACCGAAATACTTTTCAAATAATTCCCATTCCTTCAAAAGTTATAAGCTTGTGAGCATTTCACAAGACTATTAGGCAATTAATGTAAATTGATGCAAATGTAAAAGGCAAAGATTCCTTGTACAAATAACCATCATCCTAATAATTTCATTTGTAATAATTAGTGTAGCTAGAATATTAGTTATGTAAAATAGCTCTGTGATGCATTGTTCTTTAAATTAAACTCAAATGCTTTTAATTTTAATAATTGAATATGCAATAAATTAATTCAAAATTTACTTTTAGTTCAAAATCCTTAATAATTTTAGCGAATTTAAAAAAGTGTATTTAAATTGATTCTAAATCCCGACGAACTGCATATATTTCATTTATTGAATCTATTATGCCGATATAATACAAGGGCATAGAAATTCTATAGTTACAAAAATTGAACTCCTCTTTATTAAAATAGGTGTCTACTTTTATACATTTGATTAATATGAAAGAATACACTTTCTGAAACCTACATGTTACATCAGAAAGCATCACTCTATCGTGTTAGCCTCACGTCAGCTTTCATACAGTGGACATTAACGTTAACTATCTCGATATAAAATAATTGGATTCGATAAACTTCGCAGAAAACTATTTATCCAACACCAATTTGGCCGACGGCCATTTCAATGACAACCCGCTTCCCAACAGCACATTTTCCCGACAACCCATTTTCTCGACAGCTTACTTCCCCAAATCCACTTTCTCGACATCCCATTTGACTAACATTCTATTTCACCTACACCCATTTCGCCGACAGCTATTAATAAAGCTTTACAAATAGATTAGCTTTATATTACGTAAATGATTTTTGATTATCACATGTGATAGAAAATGATGGAAATTATTCAAATTATTACAGGCTATATAGCCAAAAAAACCGTGGAAAAATTGATTGTAATCGATCTATTGCTTTCATTATGAATTAATAATCAGTTGTTATCTATTTATATATATGTTGTGCGTTAGATTAAAACTTGCATCAGATTGAATCTGACATACTATCAGTTGACCAGCATTAAATGATCAGCAACAACTGGCCTAAACTAACCCTAACTTTACCGTAATTTTACCCTAACCCTAATCTAATTTAGGCCGGGTCTAATCTGACGCACGACATATATATAGTTAACAAATGAAAGTTAATTCGCAAATAGCTGTCGATGAAATGAAATAGGATATCGGTAAAATGGGATGTCGAGAAAGTGGCTGTCAGCAAAATAGGATGTCGGTGAAAAGTGCTCGGGAAAGTAAGTTGTTGGGGAAATGAATTGTCGGGAAATGGGGTTGTCGGAATTGTGGGGTATCGGTAAAATGGCTGTCGGCATAATTGGTGTCGGAGAAATAGGTGTTGGCAAAATTGGGAAATGCCAAATTAATTAGATGCTCAATTATATAATTAATCATATTATACATACAAAAAGGAAAAGCACGAATTTGTAGGAAACATTTCACACAACATATAACCATATACTGTACTTCATTGCACTCCATTCCTGATACAATTTTCTAACTAATAAAGATTCGCATTCTTGTCTTTTGGTTAATAAACATTGGGCTACTTGTTTTATTTCAATTTTATGGGTAGTACCTTTCAATAACAATGGCAAGAAAATTCCATCCTCCAAAGTGACCGAACTTATCTTGAATTTATACCAGTAGCATTTTTATAAATCTGGGATATAATAGAATAATTAGGTTATAAATTACTATACCTCTTCGTTTTTAATATTTATCATTTTTTAAAGAACTCTCATATGATCAGCATACAATAAGCCAGTTACCAAATAAATGAATCTCTTGGTCGATTTGACCAACTGCAAATGAATACAATATTACTAGGACATTTGCTTTTAAAGTTTATTTTTTAATCTAATTAGATGTAAAATTACTTGATACGCATAATTTTGGCATAGATTGAAACTCAAATCTTGAATAATAAAGTTTATATAGGATTAATTAAAAATATAATTTATTATAGGTTAGATGAAGTTTTTACATGCTTGTTATGCTACAAAAAATTAATTTATTAAGAAAATCAAAGGAAAAATGTCCAGTTTCTACCTAATATAGCTCACAAAACCAAAATAAAAAGCTAAACAAATATATTCATATAAAAAGCTATATTGTATTTATAACTCTATTAAACGTTGCAAGCCCAGTTCTATTTTTAAATTTACAAGAAATTTCCAGCATAATGATCACAATCAAACTTCTAAGACTTCGTTACCAACCCTGATTTTTTGTAATGTAGGAGCAATAATTTTGTCAGATACAATTTGTATTTTAGATTTTCTTTATGCTTATTCATTATTCGACAAGTTTCTTCATGCTGATTTAAAGCAAATGTATTATTTGGTCAATCTCTAATGATTTATTTAAATCTGCAAGTGATTCTTCATATTTTTTTCATCATGCGATAAGTCTCACCGCGTTGACATAACTAATGTTGTTAGCTGAAATTGTTTTATGCTTGTAGAAATATTTTGACATTTGATATTTAGTCTGCTGAAATGTCTAAATATTGCCGAAATTCTAAATTATGTCAAAATGTCTAAATAATGTCGAAATGTCTAAATAATGTCGAATGTCTAAATTAAGAAATATAAGTTATATGAAAAAACATATGGGAATAGGTTCACTATCCAAACAAGCTCTAGCGTTCATACTCAAACGTCAATACCTATGACAAAACCTCTCTAGTCTAGGACTAATTATTTGAACACGTAGCAATCATTCTTACAACCTGTTGAACGCATAGACTACTGACCTCTCGGTTCCAAAATTTCCTACATGAAAACACAGGCATAAAAAAAGATATCTAACATACGCCCATATAGCTAAAAAGAGAATCGAGACATCATCCTGAAGCATCTGTTTCAGGTCCTTGCACAGCCATTGCAGCCACGGAGCCTATCCACTAATAAGGTCCACTGCAGCCGCAGAGTCTAACTATCCACTAATAAGGGCTTGTACTGCGCCGTGGAGCCTAACTATCTATCAATGAGGTCCTTGCACCGCTTTATCAATAAGGTCCTTGTACTGTCACTGCAACCATGGAGCTTAACTATCCACTAATAAGGTCCTTGCACTGCTACTGCAGCTGCAGAGCCTAACTATTCACTAATAAGGTCTTTGCGATGCTACTGCAACCACGGAGCCTAACTATCCACTAATAAGGTCCTTGCATTGCCACTACAGCTGTGGAGCTTAACTATCCACTAATAAGGTCCTTGCAGCCGCGGAGCCTAACTATCCACTATTAAGGTCCTTGTACTGCTACTGCAGCCGCAGAGCCTAACTATCCACTAATAGGGATCTTGCACTGCCACCTGCAGCCACAAAGCTAAATAACTGACTACAAAATATCTACTGTAGCCATGACTGATGCTACTAATACTTACTCGTTGACGAGCTTAACATTAGAGGCTTATACCACTTTATTTATAGTAAAAATCATTTATTATTGACAACGATGCTAATGCTAAATACATATATACATATATAATAATTTTATTGTTTATATTTAAGTCATATAGTATTTTATTTAGTCAACTATTTAGACATTTAGTCACATAGTATTTATTTAGTCAACTATTTAAACATTTAGTCAAATTTAGACTTTGATATTTCAAAAAAAAAAATAATTTCATGTCGAAATATATTTAGACACCTAATTGACTAAATAGTTGACAAAATTAAGTATTTCGACCAACATCATTAGACATAACGCCCATAAGTTATTTGGTTCGATTTCTAACAATTTGTTTAAATCTGCATGTGATTCTTCATATTTTTTCATCATACAATAAATTGACCCACGGCACTTTAAAGCAAATGCATTATTTGGTTCAATTTCTAATGATTTATTTAAATCCGCAAGTGATTCTTCACATTTATCCATCATATGGGGTCTGTGCCTTGAAAATGACCTTACGGGGCTATGTAGATTTTATGAATAAAAATTAAAATTTTTAGCTATCCAATAATCCAATTCAAGTAAACTTTTTTTTATTTTGTAGAGCTCAGTGAGTTCTACAAAATAAAAAAATGTTTATATGAATTGGATTACTGGATAGCTAGAAATTTTAATTTTTATTCATAAAATCTACACAGTCCCGTAAGGTCATTTTCAAGGCACAGACCCCATATAATAAGTTGCACCACGGTTTCTTAAAGCTAATGCATTATTTGGTTCGATTTCTAATGATTTGCTTTGTGACTCTTCATATTTACCCATCATGCGATAATTTTCACCGCGAAGGCTTAACATCCATGCATTATTTGGTTTGATTTCTAACGATTTGTTTAAATCTGCAAATAATTCTTCATATTTTTTCATTATATAATAAATTGATCCACGGTTGCTTAAAGCAAATACATCATTTGGTTCGATTTCTAACGATTTGTTTAAATCTGCAAGTGATACTTCATATTTGCCCATCAAGAAATAAGTTCCACCGCGAAAGCTTAATGTCTGTGCGCTATTTGGTTCGATTTCTAACGATTTGTTTAAATCTGCAAGTGATTCTTCATATTTATTCATATTGCAATAAGTTGAACCACGACTACTTAACGCAAATGCATCATTTGGTTCGATTTCTAAGGATTTATTTAAATCAGCCAACGATTCTTCATATTTATCCATCATTCTTTCCACGATTTTTTAGGCCAATGCATCCCTTGGTTCAATTTCTAATGATCTATCCAAATCTGCAAGTGATTCTTCATATTTATCTAAATAATAGTATGCTACTCCGCGATTTTTTAATGCAAAAGCATTATCAGATTCTATTTCTAATGATTTATTAAATTCTACAAGTGAATCCTTATACCTATTCATCATTCGATAAATTTCTCCACGGCTTATCAATAACTTTACATTATTTGGATCGATATCTAATAATTTATTTAAATCTAAAAGTCTCTTTTCATAATCGCCAATATCATCATAGTTTAATAGAGATGAAGAGGAACCTTGCATTAAGATTTCTGTGTTGAATCAGAAATAAATAGACTTGAATTACTGTGATTAACCGAATGAATTGGTTCATGAACTTTTAATGTATTAAAATATTGATCAATTTTATTTATATCATGATCATTATTGTCATTTAAATCTTTTAGGCGTAAAAAGACTTGCTGAATATCTGGTCGACTATCAGGATTATGCTGCCAACAATCTATTTATGATTAAAATTATTAGTAAAGTTTCTTTTCACGATAAAAATGCATAAAATGAAATACAGTATATAAAAATATATTAAATAAATAATACATTAAATAAAAGACATACTACATTAAAAATATATTAAATTAAAAATATATTAAATAAAAATATATAATATTATACCTGTATAGATCTTAATATATTCAGGCGGGGTTCCTTCGACATGGTTTTCTCGAAGACCATTTTTAATATCAACAATAATGATGCAGGCTGATATGGTTCACTAACATCCTTAAAAGGTGTGTAGCCGCTAGATATTTCCCACATAAGAATTCCAATACTATATATATCTGATTTTTTATTGAATTTAAATATTTTGTTTCCGCGTCTTGATCCTTCAAAACTCTGAGGGTCAATATATGGAATAATCCCACCAAATTTTTGATTTGAATTGGTCGCTTCATCCAATCGTCTCGAAAGTCCAAAATCTGTAAGTTTAATATTCTTTTGATGAACAAGTATATTATTTGAATGCTTTTAAAATAATAAATACATATAAATGTTAAGAAGATAATAAAAATCATAAGTAGAAAATTTAAAAAATTACCAGATCACGATGTATTATACCTTCGACATGCAAGCACTTAATGGAACTAGCAATTTGTAGCGCAAAATTAATCTTATCATACCAAGAAAGATACTTAAAGTTATTTCGTAAATATGATCTTAAAGTTCCACTATCAGCATATTCAAGAACAAACATATAATGCGTGAAACTTAAATTCTGTTTATCTATAAGTTCAAATAGGTGAAATTTATCTATTTCCAAAGAATTAAGTATTCAAATTATGAATTAAACTTAGAAATTTTACCTTCATTCTTCGTAGCGCCGTGTAGACGTATAATATTAGAATGCATGTCTACTCTACAATGTAATTTAAGCTATTGAAATTTATAATTTATACCAAATGAATAAACTATTTTTTGTATGACTATAAAAACTAATAATATATATGCCAATTACCTCATTAACAATTTCTTTAATAGATACGTTATTACCTTTAAATGACTTTAATGCGACAGTAATTTCGTTGTCCTTGAAAGTTGCACGATACACTTTTCCATAACCACCTTCTCCAATCAATTCAATATCCCTGAAGCGTGTATAGTCGTAAAATTTAACCTGCCCTTCAACAAGGCATTTTTGAATTAGATCCTCTGACGGGTTCATATTTAGTATCTTAACATTAAAATGTCGTAAATCCTACAAAATTTGGTAAATATATATTGCTGTAATGTATTTTTACAATAGAATTTACAATAGACTAGTAGGTGACAATCAGAAGTTATATTTATTCAAGATCCGCTAGTATGAATATCATGGTTGTTAATGGAGTAGCATACTTCGGGTTACGCCCAGCATAGGAGGATTTATACCTAAAGTCAGTGTTGTACATTTTGGACTTCCGAGCTATATTTGTCGGATGCGGACATTTTCGGACATTGTCCGATGTCCGAGTCCGAATAACTAGATTGTCGCTCGGACAATGTCCGAATAAAATATTTCGGACTCGGACATATTCGGACTCGGACATTGTCCGATGTCCGAGATTTGCGCTATGAGTTTTTTGAGTTTACTTATTTCCTCCACCATTCACATATCGAAGTATCTATGCTATTAATCAGTTAGTGTAGCTGCAGATGTGCAGTCGCGCTAAAACCAGAAACGTTATATAAGTACTGTACATCTTAAAATTAAAATTTTCTGAAATCGAATATAATTTTTACATTATTTTGATTTCTTTTTAATGATAAATGTATGTTGTAAAGTATGCCAAATAGACTCGATTAAGCTCAAGTGCTTTATTGTTATAAAGAAAAAAAATGAATCCGTTACTAGATGTTTCGCAGCGCATCTGGCTTTTGAATTTAATGTTCTCGCAACCTGAGCCCCTTCACGGTCCAGGCGCACATTAAATTCAAAGCCAGATGCTTTTTAATTATCATGTGAAAACAATCACCCTGTGATCCTTCGGATCATTCTCCTGCCAAATAAAACTGTTATTGGTTATTTTGTAAAATTCTCGACATAACAAACTTGTATCCCCAAGTTATTCCTATCTTGTTTAGGTATGTGCAATTCTTCTGTTGCACCACCTTAAAGGTATTAGCTTGAATTTCTTACACTGAAGATCAGAATTTTTTAGTTTATTTAGAATTCAAGTTTTTTATTAGGAAATCTGTCTTCATCTAAACAGCCCAAAACCCGTTGCGCAACCCCCATTCAAGAGTTAAGATTATATATTCTCTCAAAAGAGTTTGATGAAGTGTTCCTTCATCTTGTAATTTCAATAAATCTTCGTGCTATCTCAAAATAACACAAATATCAAATCCGGGTTAAGTACAATAGCAGTATATTACACTGGCACAGCTATTATCATGTGTATCCATACGCCCAATCAAATGCAAGATTTTGCTGCCACTTTTCTAATAGCACCATACACTCTGTTATAACATTTCTGATTTTAATGTGACTGCATCGCGCAGCTACCCTAATTGTATATATGCGTGACAAAATGAATCACATAATTGTAATTATGAGGTACCTATATGTGTTTAGCTGTGTTTAAATTTTGGTTGATAATTTGGTATTTGTCTGCCAGACAAATTTGATTGTCCGAGTCCAAGTCCAGTCCAAGTCCATGTCCGAGTCCAGTCCGAGTCCGGTCCAAGTGACAACACTGCCTAAAGTAGTATAGTATGAGGTATGAATGCAGTTGAGTAGGATTATAATTGAGTATCATACTCATGTGTATAGTAAAACTATCATACCGATCATACTTGTGTATAATAAAACTATCATACCAATCAGTGTTAATTTTTCAATTAAAATTTACTGTGCGGATACTGCACAATACATAAGCTTTTTCTGTATAGCGAATAAAAAAAATAACTGAGAATATGCTTGCAACTGTGCGCACTACTTACAAAATGACAATTTTTTCTCTGTGCGGTATCCGCACATCTACTGAAAAAAATGTGCTCAAAATTTTGTTTCTGTGTGCTGCGCACAGTTTGCACAGTGAAAAATAATCACAGGTCATACATACGTAATCTTAAATTATATACACATAAGTATGATCAGTAATACCGATCATACTTATGTGTATATAATTTAAGATTAAGTATATACTGTATGATGATTAAACATTGATTATTCACCAATATTAAATTATAAGTTTGTAATAAAGAATATCAATTATGTATATATGACATCGATATTAAATCAAAAGCTTGTAATAAAGAATAATTGATTACATATATATGATCACAAAGATTGATTATTCAAATAATGCGGTATTAATTAAATAAAATGTTTATAATGATATTTTTGTAATTCTCTTTTACTTGCAATTTTTTCAATGGGTAAAATATGCTATTTAAAAATATATATTTAAAAATTTTGGGATTCTTGTTGGATAAAGATAACGATAATATATAATTTTTAGAATAAAAAATAGATAATTTTACTATTCAAGTTATTGATGGAATTGAGACGATTTATAAAGAGGATCTTAAACGTCTTAAGTGTTGGAAGCTTTGAAAATTATGGAACTGTTGATGTAAATAACAGCTTATACATATATTAAGAAATAAATAATTTAATTAAATTTTAATTAAGGTAATAATTAATAGAGCATGACCTCGGATGAAGAATCTGATGCTGAATATGATTCAGCAATTGCATATGAAATAAATGATGAAAATACAGTGACTTATTTTACGAAAGAATTAACATCTCATGTTGTTAATCATACATTAACATCTGTTGAGTATCCTGCAACAAGTGCAGAGGGAGTTGCTTATGTGTTTAATATTGAAGGTGTGAAAAGCCGTTAGCTGTATTTAAAGATGTACGTAATATAATAATAGTTTTTTAATCAACAAAATATATAGTAATTTATTAAAAATTATTTATAATATTTTTAGATATAGATACTTACACGAAAAAAGATTTGCACCTAAAATTAAAATAGAAATGGAATCTTTGTTAATAGCAATGACAGAAAAAGTGAATTAATTTTTAATACATTAATGACATACGAAAATGTTATTGGTAAATAATTTTAAATATATATTAAATATAAATTAGTCATCTAAAAAGTAAAAAAAAAAAATATTTTTTTTTAAATAGATTGGGCTCAATTTTATCAAAAACCTTATATCATTGCATCACTTAATCCAAATATCTCAAAAGTTTCTAATAATGATTGGTATGCAGCACCTAATAGCACAAATTGTGCAGAGTCAGCACATTCATTTAGCAATCGTGAAGGAAAACAATTGAAATTAATGACGGCCATTTAAGGTTACTTCTTTGTACCAAAAAAGATGAGGCTTAGTTTTCAAGTTTTTTAATATTACTTATCAGGTTTAGTTTGCAAAAAAAACCCCGATTAATAATTATACAGGTTTTTAAAAGCAAATTCTGGTAAATGATAAATAAAATACCGGTACATGAAATTTTTGTTTTAATCGTAGCAGCTATACTGTATTTAATTTTTTTAATTTCAGGGAACAGAAGTTGGATATGCGATATTTTAAGAGAATAGAAATTAAAAAAAAACTATAATATTGATCTTAGTGGACATGATAAAAGTGGTATCAAGCGAAAAATTTCAGCTATCAAATGAAGCAGTAAGTAAAATTATTTAATTAATTTAATACCAAATTTTATTCAACTTATAATATATATTAATTTAATAATACTAGCAGGCAAACGAAAGCTAGTACTTCAACAAAAAAAAGCTCTATACAACTTCCAAAAATAAGAAACCTCAAAAATCAACCAAAAGTAGTTCAGATAAAAATGATTTTGTTTCAGATACAAAAAGTACCAATGAATCATTAATGACACCAATGGAAAAATTGGAATATGAAGATCGTATGCTTTTAATTGAAGAAAGAAAAGAGAAACTAAGAGAATTACGAATTGCCAATACAATCAAAGAGCGTGAACATGGACTTGAACAAGAATGATAGTCTATGAAATAATAACAATATATAATATTTGCATATTAATATTGTATTTGCATTAAATTGATATTCGCGAAAACAATTTATCAATAAAAATAATTACGTATTAAATATGTAATTGTCGGGTGTAAACATTTTTTTTTAATATAAATATCTGCGCTTCTAACAAATAATTATATACTCATACAAGTTAGTATATCTGACAAGTAAGTA
>QKWP01000050.1:302319-323294 GCA_003550325.1 Gigaspora rosea | reverse complement strand
TTTTTTTTTTTTTTTTTTTTTCTCCGTGTATTATCACAACGGAACGCCAAGTAGGCATACTTGATCTAAAACATTTTGATTCAAATGTACAATTTTTGTATGTATTAATTGTAAATTATGTACTTGATTATCTTGCATCGCGTTCTGACTTTGTATTACATTATTGGAAAAATAATATCATTTTTTTCAAGAAATGTTGACAGAAGGACACTTGAAAATGACATCATCATACCCGTTGTTTCATGGAACATTCACATCCGATCATATAAAACACTCCTGGAAGTCATTTCATTTTCTTTTTATTAAGGTATTGAATATTTGATGTTGATAGTTATTCTGATATAGGGGGGAGATTCATGTTCTTTCAGCGAGAAACTTGTACCTTCTCAAACTTGAGGATAACGTCGAACTAGAGAAATGGAAACATTTCCTGAGACTCGAATCGAACTATGTTTGTTTTACTTCCATGCCAGACCAACTTTTGTAGGGAACTTCCCTACAAAAGTTGGTCAAACAAGATCCACCTCATGGAAGTAAAGTAGGAAACTTCCCTACAAAAGTTGGTCAAACAAGATCCACCTCATAGAAGTAAAACAAAACTATCGCTTACAAAAAAGAAAAATGTATTCCACTTGGAATTATGCAAATGCAAAAAGTAAGCGAGGATGGATTTCATTCAAATGAAGACTATGCTTTTGATAGATGGCAGAGATGAAAGAAGTCAAGCAATGGGTTCATACTTATGTGTATATAGCGATAAATTTGTAATTTAAGATTATGTATATATGACGATTAAACATTGATTATTCGTCGATATTAAATTAAAAGTTTGTAATAAAGAATAATCGATTACATATGTATGATCACGAAGATTGATTATTTGTCGATATTAAATCAAAAGTTTGTAATAAAGAATAATTGATTACATATATATGATCACGAAGATTGATTATTCAAATAATACGTTATTAATTAATTAAATAAATGTTTATAACGATATTTTTGGGATTCTCTTTTACTTACAATTTTTTCAACGGGTAAAATATGCTGTTTAAAATATACATTTGAAAATTTTGGGATTCTTGTTGGATAATGATAATGATAATATATATTTTTTAGAAATAATTTTACTATTCAAGTTATTAATGGAATTGAGACGATTTATGAGAAGATCTTAAACGTCTTAAGCGTTTGGAAAGCATGGAGCTGTTGATGTAAATAACAGCTTATACGTATATTAAGAAATAAATAATTTAATAAAATTTCTAATTAAGGTAATAATTAATAGAGCTTGACCTCGGATGAAGAATCTGATGCTAAATATGATTCGGCAATTGCATATGAAATAAATGATGAAAATACAGTGACTTATTTTACAAAAGAATTAACATCTCATGTTGTTAATCATACATTAACACCTGTTGAGTATCCTGCAACAAGCCCAGAGGGAGTTGCTTATGTGTTTAATATTGAAGGTTGGGAAGAGCCGTTAGCTGCATTTAAAGATTTAAGTAATATAATAATAATTTTTTTAATCAATAAAATATATAAAAATTATTTATATTATTTTTACATATAGAAATTTACACGAAAAAATATTTGCTCCTGAAATTAAAATAGAAATGGAATCTTGATTAACAGAAAAAGTGAATTCTATTTTTAATACATTTAATGACATACGAAAATGTTATTGGTAAATAATTTTAAATATATATTAAATATAAATTAGTTATCTAAAAAGTAAATATATATATATTTTTTTAAATAGATGGTTCAATTTTATCAAAAACCTTATATCATTGCATCGTTTAATCCAAATATCTCAAAAGTTTCTAATAATGATTGGTATGCAGCACCTAATAGCACAAATTGTGCAGCAGCACATTCATTAAGCAATCATGAAGGAAATTAATGATGGCCATTTTAAAAAAGATGAGGCTTGGTTTTCAAGTTTATTAATTATTACTTATCAGGTTTAGTTTGCAAAAAAAACCCCCATTAATAATTATACAGGTTTTTAAAAGCAAATTCTGGTAAATGATAAATAATAAACATGAAAATTTGTTTATTTAAATCGTAGTTTTTTTAATTTCAGGGAACAGAAGTTGGATATGCGATATTTTAAGAGAATAGAAATTAAAAAAAAACTATAATATTGATCTTAGTGGACATGATAAAAGTGGTATCAAGCGAAAAATTTCAGCTATCAAATGAAGCAGTAAGCAAAATTATTTAATTAATTTAATACCAAATTTTATTCAACTTATAATATATATTAATTTAATAATACTAGCAGGCAAACGAAAGCTAGTACTTCAACAAAAAAAAGCTCTATACAACTTCCAAAAATAAGAAACCTCAAAAATCAACCAAAAGTAGTTCAGATAAAAATGATTTTGTTTCAGATACAAAAAGTACCAATGAATCATTAATGACACCAATGGAAAAATTGGAATATGAAGATCGTATGCTTTTAATTGAAGAAAGAAAAGAGAAACTAAGAGAATTACGAATTGCCAATACAATCAAAGAGCGTGAACATGGACTTGAACAAGAATGATAGTCTATGAAATAATAACAATATATAATATTTGCATATTAATATTGTATTTGCATTAAATTGATATTCGCGAAAACAATTTATCAATAAAAATAATTACGTATTAAATATGTAATTGTCGGGTGTAAACATTTTTTTTTAATATAAATATCTGCGCTTCTAACAAATAATTATATACTCATACAAGTTAGTATATCTGACAAGTAAGTATGTTAGACGCATATTCTAGCATACGTATATATACGTCATACGCATTTTTAATTTTTGATATACACGCAACGTATATTATACCTCATACTACTTAGGTAATACCAGCATAGGAGACCCCGAAATAATTGTTACACGAATTATTAATATAAACAATTGAAATATACGATATACGGTTGTAGTCCACCCGCTTAAACATAATAAGTTAAACTTAAGGTATCTATCTCATTTATAAGTAAAATTTTTTAGTTTTTAGTGTTTCTAGCAGAATATCTTTTCTAATCGTTTCCAATCGCTTTCCCCAGAAATTTCATATAAACAAAAGTAGGGTATTTGGGTAATTGGTAGAGTTTATTGAGTTTATACTACGTTTAAATATTAAGCCAAACAATAGATTAATAAATTGTTAAACCGTGAGAGTTATACTAATGTAAAACTTTATACATTTATCAAACATGCTAAGCAATATTAAAAATTTTAACATGATTTATTTTAACCGAACTAAGATATATATACGTTATTATATATCAAGTAAAAAAGAAACTATCTATAATATGTAGTATAATAAAACAATAATATTGATTATGGAGTAGTAACATGTCAATGTAACGAGTTCTTAAATAAAAATCTAATGGTTGAAAAATAGAGTAAAATTATTTTAGTATTAAAAAATGCTTTCTTTGCTTTTATTAATATGTAATAAATTCATTTTCGCGTATCGAAAGAATTTTTAATTGATTTGATTTTCAATAATCACTTTTGGGTCTCCAATCAAATGAATTTTATAATCTTGTAAAAATATGTGCTTATCCTATGTTGTTACGCTCCAATTTAAAGATACAGTTATGGCTCTGGTGCAGAGCATTTTGCGTCGCCAATGTGCATCAAAATGGTGCACCATCTTGCATGATTACGGTGCAAGAATGGCGAGCTAAATATACTTATTTTATTTTTTACAATTGTTTGGCTTAAAAGTTTTGTATTGCATTGTTCAAATATTACTTTTCAATATAGAGTAATGTTCTTTATAATAGCTTTTAAGTTCTAAAGAGGTCCAGAAACTAATAAATTAATTTTGTAGCGAAATAACAAGTGATTAACCGTGTAGAATAAAATAACAGTGTCATTTACGAGGAATGGTTTATAATGATTGCAATTACCAAATACCAAAGTTATTTGATAAGTGCTATTATAGCAAACCACCGGATAGATAAAGACTTTTTTTAATCTGACATTTAATTCCTTTATGATAAACTGACAGTTTTTCATATGTTGGCATGTTTTAGCATGCAATAATTTAAATATGATCTTTTGAATTTATAGCATTTATTGTACTTTACATTTCTTAATTTCACTTTATTGAAATTAATTCATTCGTAAGTATTGGTATTTAGATCATTAAATCAGGTAAAAGGAAGTTGAATGGGAGTTTCCTATTTATTACTTCCATGCTACAATAATTCAGCAATTGCAATATATCTTCATGTATGTACTGTACATCCTAAAGAGAGAAAAGATAACCCAATTTTGCTAACAATCGTTTTGAAGACAAAGTTGATCGATTTAAGTTAGGATTGGCCTGACTTATAGCAAAGTGCTGGCTAGATGTAGATTGTTGGCGAAATGGTGATTAGCAAAAGTTCTATTAAAGATATTATATAATAAAAATTACTAAATTTAAATACTGTATATGAATTTATTAAACGAATATTAATAATAAATGTTAAATTACCTTTATTACTGTTGTTTGTGGCTAGGCTTGTTACTTCAATTGATATATGGATATATTTCATAAATTTTTTAAAGAAATCTATAAAATTAAAATCTAAATATTAAGGCTCCGAATCTCAACAGTTACTTACTGTTCCCTAGTTTAAACAAAATTATATTTTATATCGAAACTATGATCAATATTTTATTAAAATCAATTCTTAAGATAATATCTAATTTGAAAATAAAATAAAGCGAAAATTAGCATCTTTACATTTTTTAAATGAAATTTAAACACCATTTAGCAATTATCAAGAGACTATATTAAAATATGTAAAAAAAAAAACTTCTAAGCAATGATTGGTTCGAATGTGTCTTGAAAGCGAATTCTGTTTAGATCCTTTAAATTGTTAATGACAATTCAATCTATATTCAATAAAAAATATAGATGAGAATAATTAAATGTATATAACAAAGAATCTTTGCATTGAGTTTATGTAGATAATAACGTGAATTCCAACCAATCAATTTCAAAGATTGATTTTGAAGATACTTCAAAGGTTTTGGCGTAAAAGGAAAAAAAAACATAAAGAGTACAAAAATATGAAATAACAAAAATTTCTTGCTATTATAAAGAATACATATTATATCGTAAGATACAAATGTTAGTTTAGAAGTGAAAACTATCTTTTTTCATAAAGCATATAGATCGTCATAAATTTTACATTTGCAAATCCTTTAAGTCATTGCCCTGAAAATTTCTTGACATACACTTGACAGATATACCCTTTGGGAAATCGGAGAATCTGGAAGTTTAGATTACAATAGTAAAAATCACTATAAATTTCAAATCATTCCACTTTGCAAAAAGGTGTGACTTTCTACAAAATTACGGCACTATATTAGAATCGGAGAATTTGTCAAATTGTCACGATTTCAATTTTTCAATAAATCTTCTTAAATGCACTCAAAAATTGTTAAGAATTTAAAATAACCTTAAAGTAGTTTTTGAATCCATTTAGCGCATATTCAATTTCAATTATAAGCACACGAAAAATTAATATTTATTATTAATTGTTCCAATTTACTATTTATTAAATTATTTAACAATTAGTTATTACGCTTTAATACGAATAGAATGAAATAATAATAATAAAAATACATCACAAAGCTATTTATGCATATATTCTAGTCATATATTCATATAGCTATTTCAATTAATACAAGCGTGATTATTAGGATAAAGCTAACTTCCGCGAGACAATTTTGAAATTGCATACTTATCCAATTCGAGTTAAGCAATAAAGAACAAATTCTACTCCATATGACAGATATAATTAAAACCTCTATTTAGAAGCTCGTCATTGAAATTAAATCAACTTGAACTCGATTAAGAAATTTATTAGTGACAACTGGATTCAAAAAACTTCGTCTTGTATAAGTTGCTCAATTTTTAAATGAACAGATTTATTTAATTTTTTAATTTATCACATATAAAGCTTAATTTAAATTACATATTTTTAGAAAAAACTAATACACATCAAAGCACCTTTATATGACTATAAGGTATGTCATATATTCTACATACCGACAAATTTTATGTTAATATCTCAAGATTTCGTAAGTTGAATGCTTTTGACCAAGGCAGTTCAATAATTGTACTTAATGTATCTTGAAGAATTTTATACAAACCCATAATCTTCTCGTGTTAAAAATAAAAATTGCATGACATTTATTAATAATTTTGCCATTAAAAAATATAGCAAGCTTTTCAAATTTATTGTGAGATAAAAAATAATTATTCTTATGACTCGGTCATTTTTAAATATTTATAATATAGAGAAATTTTGGCGAATAAAATTTCAATTTTGATTTTTTTAATATTTTTAATGATTTAATAATGATTAGATGTTAAATTAATTTTCGATTACATTTGTAAAGTGAAATATGAATTTCTAACCAACCGAGTCAGTTTAGAATTTCATTAACACAAGTTGATTCGGAATCCACGAAAATTCGATCTCGACGTACAACATTATCAATAAGGATAATATTATAAATAGTAATAGTATTATTTTTGATTGTCCGATGCGTAGCAAAGACTAATAATGTTTGATCAAACTTGTTAGTCGGAAAACGCCAATCAAAATCGAGAATTTCGGGTCCCATGAATAATCTGCAGTTTGTGTACACACCGTATTGTTAGTAATGTCAGACTAAAAATTAGGGAAAGAAAATAGAAAACACGAATTAAATGATAATATATAACAAATTAAATCTCAAAGCTTGAAAAATATAACTTTATAGTTCAAGATTTTTTGATTTTTATATTGGACAGAATATATAGTAGTTTATATCAAGTTGTTTTAAAACATGTTAAATTTTAAAACTATGGGACATGTTATGCAATTTAATTTCAAAAATTTAATTCATATATAGGCTTCTGAGTAATACTCTTATGTATGTTTCACGATTATTCGTGAAAAATTATAACACGAAATTTTTCCAATCAAATTGCAGTCAAATTAATCAATTGTCACAACTAAAATTTTTAAGTTGATTTAATTTTAATAACTGACTTTTTTGGATCATATGAACTGAAACACTTTCTAAATAATTCCCATTCCTTCAAAAGTTATAACCTTGTGAGCATTTCACAAGAATATTAGGCAATTAATGCGAATTGATGCAAATGTAAAAGGCAAAGTCCTTGCACAAATAACCATCATCCTGATAACTTCATTTGTAATAATTAGTGTAGATTGAAAATATATGTAAAATAGCTCTTTGATGCATTGCTCTTTAAATTAAACTCAAATGCTTTTAATTTTAAAATTGAAAATGCAATAAATGAATTCGAAATTTACTTCTAGTTCGAAATTCTTAATAATTTTAGTGAATTTAAAATTTTGCTTTGGCATAAGTGTATTTAAGTTGATTTTAAATCCAGTAAGATTCCGACGTACTGCATAACTTATATTTCATTTATCAGCAATTGAATCTATTATGCCGATATGATACAAGGGCATAGAAATTCTATATTGCAAACTAATGATGGTGAAAAGAAATCATTATTAGTAGACTACTTTACAAAGAAATTGAACTCCTCCTTTTTATTAAAATAGGTGTTACCTTTTTACATTTTAATTAGTATGAAATAATACACTTTCTGAAACCTACATATTGCATCAGAAAGCATCAATCTATCGTGTTAGCCTCGTGTCAGTTTTTCATACAATGAACATTAACGTTAACAATCACGAGAATAACTTAATTAGATGCTCAATTATATAACTAATCCTATGATACTCACAAAAAGGGAAGCACTGATTTGTACGGAAACATTTTAAAAACATATAACCATATACTTCATTGCACTCCGTTCCTGATGCAAGTTTTAGATTTCTTCAAACTAATAAAGTTTTGCATTCTTGTCTCTTGGTTAATAAACATTGGGTTGCTTGTTCTATGATAATGTTATGGGAAGTACCCTTCAGTACTAATGGCAAGGAAATCCTATCTTTCAAAGTGACCAAACTTATCTTGAATTTAGCAATTTTATAAAACTGGGATATAATAGAAGAATTAGGTTCGATTACTAAACCTTTTCTTTTTTAATTTCTTAAAGAGCTCACATATGATTAGCTCTTTAATGCAGCTATAATAGCAATTGTTCTAAAAGATTATAATTGAATTATTTAAAATACTTGCAACGTATGGTGTAAGATGCCTGATTTGTTATCTATAATGTCTTAATTATTATCATAAAAATATGGATAATATAGGAACTTTGGTTCATCCTTAGTTTTCTGAATACCCTCATTTTTCTGAAAATTATTGCACAGTATGTAATAAGCCTCGAATATTTAAAAATTCCCATCTATACATTAGAACAGCTTGCCCTATCCACAGAACCCATAACCAATTAAAAAAACTTGAAATTCAAATGGGTGGAAGAATAAACCTATATTATGTTCTTTCTCTTTTGGTAAATGGTTCACTCAAAACCTTGAGCATTCAATTATATTGTATTTGTTATCATGACGATTCAAGAAAACTCATTAAATCAGATATTTGAATATTATTTACAAAAGTAATCAAATTGTTGATTTCGTTTTATATCTGCCTAATAAGTCAAAATCCTCAGTAAAAAGAAAAGAGATATTCTAAAAAACTACCTGAGTTTTAGAATCAATGTCTTGGATAGAAGTATTATAAACCATATGATTGTTACAGGATTAGATTTTGAAATGTGCAATAATGAATTGCTGGAATTTTAAACAACTTGTTAGAAATATGGGCATTAAAACAACGCGGTGCAACTTATTTTATCATAAAAAAATATATAGAATCGCTTGAAGATTTGGACAAATTTTTAGAAATTGAGTCAAATGATGCCTACTTGTGGAGAAATTTTTTAGTTTATGAGAAAATATAGATTTAACTAATCATTAGAAATTGAAGCAAACAGTGCATGGGCATTAAAATTTCTCAGAATTGCATATTATATGATTAAAAAATCTGAGGAATCACTTGAAGGCTTAAATATATCTCTTAATATAAATCCTGGTGACGACTTTGTAAAATCGTGGAGCATTTATGAAATTATGAAAAAATTCAATAAATCTCTTGTGAACTTGAATAAATCCTTGAAATAGAGCCAGATGATGCATTTACATTATAATATCGTGCTCCAACATATATTATGGTAAGTAAATATTAAAATGAAGGTTTGAATGATTCACAAAGATTTTTATTCGTGATCATATTATTATCGCAATTACAAGTATAATAAATATGGTGATCGCTTGAAATTTTGAATAAAGCACTAATAATTGAACCACATGACCAAATGATGCATTTGCACCAACAACGCGGCATAACTTATTTTGATATGAAATTATATATGAACCACTCGTGGACTTAAAAAGATTGTTAGGAATTGATCCAGATAACACAGAATCTTTGAGTAATCACGGAAGGAATATTATATGGTAGGAGATTATGAAAAATTACTTGATTAGATGCATCATTAAGAATTGATCCAACCAATACAATTACGTAAGATTTCGTGGTTGTGATTTACAGAATTATGAAAAAGTAAATATGATAAATCACTTGTAGACTTGAACCAATCTCTTAAAATAGACCAAATGCCTCTTTTTCATTAAAACATCGAGGTGTTGTTTATAGAATAATAAAATTAAACCAGATGATGCATTTGCATTAAAACATCGTAACGCAATAGGGTGCCACACAGCATATTTAATCCAACCTATGTAAGGTCATTATGTAATTTTACTTATAAAGAAAAGTACAAAATTCTAAAAGATTCCTCTGAATATTGCGCTTCTTTTTCTAATTTCTTTTGAGTGAAATCTCTTCATAAGAACTATCTCTAAAAAGTTACGCTCGATTTTTGCAAAAGCTCTAGTAAATTTTTTTTGGTTGTACTTATTATATGAATTTTTTTTAATAAATTATATATTCTATTAATTGAACACCTAATATTTACATATTAGCTTAAAATATTCGAATAACTTTGTTGTTTGACACTTTGTAGACATTTTATGAAAATTTCCAACTTATCTTAGGGTTAGGGTTAATAAATGAAGATTTAATCAAGGACCATGAAGATTAGATGATTCTTATTACTTAATGTAATTTATTTTAGATTTTATTCCAGATTTTATCCCATATTTCATTCACCGTCCTACTTTTCTTATGATACAAATTGGAATCATCAAAATCGTGTTAGTAAATATGAAAAGCCGCTTACAAATTTAAATAAAGCGTTAAAAAACTGAACCAATTGGTGCATTTCGCTAAGGTATCGCGGAATAAACTAAGAAGTATAAAATGTCACTTGATGATTTAAATAACTCATTAGTAATTGAGCAATCACATTATAACAACGTAACGTAACTTATTTTTATATGAAATTATACATATCACTCAAGGACTTTAAGAATTAATTAGAAAACTGACCAGATAACATTGAGTCTTTAAGAAAAGATGAGAAAACTTATCCAGGCCTAAATAAATCTCTAGAAATTAAATCAAATACAAATGCATTTACGCTAAAATATTGTTATCATACTGTAAGACCAAGAAGCAGTGTTATAAATTTAAAAAAATTTTTATTAACGCAAACTCTAAAAGCATGCACGCATTTTCTGATTAAACAAATTAAAATACACATAAAAAAAATTATATACACTTTATATATGAGCAGAGCGCCAATTTACATCATTGCCAAGAAGTATGTTACTTATTGGTTTAAATAATTTGCTAAAAATTAAGTTGAATAATGCACTCACATTACGTAATTTGTTATAATAACTATATGAAAATCGCAAGACACTAAAAAGTTATCCAAATAATGCCGATACTTTTAGACATCATGGGAATGCTTATTACATAGTAAGTGATTATAACAAATCACTTAATGATTCATATAACTCATTAGAAATTGATCCAAAATCGTGAGGTAATCTATAGAATAATGGAACAATATATTGACTCGCTTACAGAATTAATAAGTCTCCCAAAATAGAATCAGATACTGAATTTGTATTAATAAGTCGGGGTGCTACTGAGAATTCACGCAAGGATTTAGAAATGTCATTAATGATCGGTCCGAAAGATTCATTTGCGCTAGGATACCGTGGTGCAATTTACTGTAAAAACGGAGATTATAAAAATTATTTGAATTTTTAAATAAATCATTAGCAATTGATCCAAATAATGCATTTACATTACTACAACGTGGTATAGCTTATTTTGTATGAAAAAGTATGATAAACTTTTTACCATTTAAATACCCATATTCATTTTGGACTTAAAGATGCTACTAAATTTGATTAATAACTAGCCAGTAACTTCTGTTATCCTGTACCTATGGGTTTTGTAAAAGTTTTAAGTAATAAAATTATATTGTAAAATACATATATAGGTATATATTATGTTGAAAGTTTGATATAGTTTAGGAATTAGTATTTTAAGATGAATAGTAGATTTATTATGATTTAAATTACTTTTGAGTGTTAATGATTATAATGACAGCACTGAATAGAATTGTTGTTCTTCATGCCTTCTTATGTTTATTGCTTAGATTTTTTTAATAGTAAAGAAAAGGCATAATATAGTATTGTTGAAATTCTATAGTAAAAGTATGAAATTGCTTAAACATTAAATTATTTTTACACAAATAATTATAAAATTTTGATGTGCCAATGCAAGAAAAAACATCGATTTTAGGAAAAAATTTGATGACTAGAATAAATATCTCACTGATCAATTTACCGCTGTTCAACCTCTCAAAACCGATATGCATCGTGGATAAATTTTGTATCAGAATTGAGAAGTTTTCGGATTTGAAACATTGTGAACTATTAGGTTATATACTGTAGTGGAAACACAGAGTTTGTAGATTATTTTTTTATCAGATTTGACAGGTTATCGATTTTTTGACAGGAACAATTTTGAGAGGTACAACGTTATTTTATTTATCTTAATCATGCTTCATTGAGTTAAAGATTTTCCACTAAATATGATTAATTCTTCGGCAATGTCACGTAATCACTCAGACTACCGTGTCTTCGTGGGGTTTCACTAGTCGCTTGGCAATACGATGATTGAAGTATCGTTCAGGTACTACCACCTAATAGATGATTCACACATATAAGTTATTCACTAAGAGAATCACAAAGGTATGCAGGTTGAAAGTTAATAAGATCAAAAGCTCAAAGCTAAAAGCTAGGCACTTCCCCCTAGGATCGGTGCTCTTTTTATTAATGACCAATACACTTGCAACATACTACTGTACTATACTCATCGCTCATGCAATCATGATCTCTTACTTTTAATTACATAACGACATTCGATCAATACATTCGATCAACACGTGCGTACCCGATCACTAATCACATGGGTACCGCGCAGCACCATGACAGGCAACCTGCATACAATAAGCCAGTCACCAAATGAATGTGCAAATGAATACATACTAACTTTGGTAAAACAAATCTCAAGAAAATCTTACCGAATTTTCGGGAAATAACGCGCAGGGGTATAATTTCAAATTTTGGCCAAAATTAAGCTTAATTCGGGCTATTATTCTACATAACGCTCATGTACATTTGCTCTTAAAGTTTGTTATTTTTTAATCTAATTTGATGTAAAATTACTTGACACGCATAATTTAGCATAGATTGAAACTCAAATCTTGAATAATAAAGTTTATATAAGATTAATTAAAAATATAATTTATTATAAGTGAAATGAAATTTTTACATGTCTATTATGCTACAAAAAACTAATTTATTATGAAAATCAAAGGAGGAATGTACGGTGCCTACCTAATATAGCTCACTAAACTAAAATAATAGCTAAAACAAATATATACATATATAGCTATATTGTATTTATAACTCTATTAAACATTGAAAGCTCAGGTCTATTTTTAAATTTTACAAGACTGTTATCTTCCGACATAATGATTACAATCAAATTTTTAAGACTTCGTTAACCAAACCCTGATTTTTTTTTAATTTAGAAGCAATAGCTTTGTCAGATACAATTTTAATTTCAGATGATTTTGTATGATTATTCATTATTCGACAAGTTTCTTCATGCATACCTAAAGTAAATGCATTATTTGGACCAATTTCTAATGATGTATTTAAGTCTGCAAGTGATCCTACATATTTATCCATCATATAATAAGTTCCACCACGTCAGCTTAAAGCGAATGCATTATTTGGCTCGATTTCTAACGATTCTTCATATTTTCCATCATGCGATAGGTTTCACCGCGTTGGCGTAACGTCCATGCATTATTTGGTTCGATTTCTAACGATTTGTTTAAATCTGCAAGCGATTCTTCATATTTTTTCATCATGCGATAAACCTCTCCGCGGTTATTTAAAGCAAATACATGATTTGGTTCGATTTCTAACGATTTGTTTAAATCTGCAAGTGATTCTTCATATTTACCCATCTTGCGATAAGTTTCACCGCGAAAGCTTAACGTCCGTGCGTTATTTGGTTCGATGACAAACGATTTGTTTAAATCTGCAAGTGATTCTTCATATTTACCCATCTTGACATAAGTTGCACCACGACGACTTAACGCAAATACATCATTTGGTTCGATTTCTAATGATTTATTTAAATCAGCCAACGATTCTTTATATTTTTTCATCATTCTATAAGTATTTCCACGAAATTTTAACGCAAATGCATCCCCTGGTTCAATTTCTAATGATCTATCTAAATCTACAAGTGATTTTTTATATTTTTTTAAATAACTGTATGATGCTCCGCGTTTTTTTAATGCATAAGCATTATCTGGTTCTATTTCTAATGATTTATTAAAATCTACAAATGAATCCTTATACCTTTTCATCATTCGATAAATTTTTCCACGGATTATCAATAACTTTACATTATTGGATCGATTTCTAATAATTTATTTAAATCTAAAAGTCTCTTTTCATAATCGCTAATTATATCATAATTTAATAAAGATGAAGAGGAATATTGCGTTAAAATATCCTGTGTTGAATCCGAAATAAATAGACTTGAATTACTGTGATTAACCGAATGAATTGGTTCATGAACTTTTAATGTATTAAAATATTGATCAATTTTATTTATATCATGATTATTGTCGCTTAAATCTTCTAGGCGTGAAAAGAATTGCTGAATATCTGGTCGACTATTAGGATTATGCTGCCAACAATCTATTTATGATTAAAACTATTAGTAAAGTTCCTCTTCAAGATAAAAATACATAAAATGAAATATATAAAAATATATTAAATAAACAATATATTAAATATAAGACATACTACAAAATATATTAAATTAAAAATATATTAAATAAAATATATAATATTATACCTGTATAGATCTTAACATATGCAGGTGGGTTCCTTCGATATGGTTTTCTCGAAGGCCATTTTTAATTTCAATAATTAACGATGCAAGTTGATATGGTTCAATATCATCCTTAAAAGGTGGGTAGCCACTAGATATTTCCCACATAAGAATGCCAATACTATATATATCTGATTTTTTATTGAATTTAAATATTTTGTTTCCGCGTCTTGATCCTTCAACTCTGAGGGTCTATATATGCAATAATCCCACCAAATGTTTGACTTGAATTGGTCGCTTCATCCAATCGTCTCGAAAATCCAAAGTCTGTTAGCTTTATATTCTTTTGATGAACAAGTATATTATTTGAATGCTTTTAAAATAATAAATACATATTATGTCTTAAGAAGATAATAAAAATCATAAGTAGAAAATTTAAAAAATTACCAGATCTCGATGTATTATACCTTCGACATGCAAGCACTTAATGGCACTAGCAATTTGTAGCGCAAAATTAATCTTATCATACCAAGAAAGATACTTAAAGTTATTTCGCAAATATGATCTTAAAGTTCCACTATCAGCATATTCGAGAACAAACATAAAATGCGTGAAACTTAAATTCTGTTTCTCTATAAGTTCAAATAGGTGAAATTTATCAATTTCCAAAGAAATAAGTGTTCAAATTATGAATTAAATTAGAGATTTTACATTCATTCTTCGTAGCACCGTATAGACGTATAATATTAGAATGCATGTCTACTCTGCAATGTAATTTAAGCTATTGAAATTTATAATATATAACAAATAAATAATGCCATTTTTTGTATGACTATAAAAAATCTTATAATATATAGGCCAATTACCTCATTAACAATTTCTTTAATAGATATGTTATTACCTTTAAATGACTTTAATGCGACAGTAATTTCATTGTCCTTGAAAGTTGCACGATACACTTTTCCATAACCACCTTCTCCAATCAATTCAACATCCTCGAAGCATGTATATTCGTAAAATTTAACATGCCCTTCAATAAGGCATTTTTGAATTTGATCCTCTGAAGGGTTCATATTAATAACTTAACATTAAAAAATCGTAAAATTTGTAAAATATATATTGCTATATTGTATTTTACAATAGAATTTACGATAGGATTAGTAAGTGATAATCAGTAACTATTAATATAAAAATTTATTTATTCAGTATGAATATCAAGGTTGTTAATGGAGTAACATACTTTGGAACAAACCAGGTTACGCTTACCGATCTAAAAATATAGCGCAGCGTGGTAGCACGAATGTGACCAAGAGCAGAGTATCACATAATAATTGGATGCATCTATGTACACACCAAAATTTGATTTACCGTTTTTTAACTAAATTTAGGGTTAGGCCTGTCTAGTTAAAATTAGGGTAGGGTTAGAGGAGCTTTATATATGCAAAATCGCCTTTCCGACACTTTTTATTAATGCTCCAAGGTGTGTTTAGGCTGCCGTTTCGTGTATTTTTCGTGTTTTTCGTTTTTCTTCGCTTTGTTTTGTTTCTTCGGGATGATCAAATTCACGCAATTTGATTGGTTGATCATCGAATTTTGGTGTGTACATAGATGCACCCGTCACATAATTTGCATCACATACGTAGTACATGTATAGTAGCCAACAAAAATAACGCCCGAATTTTTATTAAAATATAAAAATTTTTGTTTATTTAATTTTCACCTTACATAAATTTTTTTATATTTATTTAATATTTTACTGAATCCCTATACCTACTAAAGCGTCGATTCTTCGTGTCACTGAGTCTGCAACTACATGAAAAATTGACACACCCAAACTTGCCCATGCCTCCTTTAAGGCCGCCTTAAGCTCATCCTTATCTCTTGGGAATTCTTCACGATTCTGAATATTGTAATTTACAATATTCCAGGTGCTTCCTATTGGTTAAGGTCAGGGGATCGTGATGGCCAATCCATATAATTGATTTTTTTTATCTGAAACCTTATGAACAAGGGCATTGTCATGTTGAATTATTGGATTAGCAAACACAGAGCAGCTCTTTTTATTATATTTTTGTGTATTATCATGTATGTTTATTGATGCTTCGGTATTGTTTTTATTACAGTCAGACTTTTTTTGATTTTTTCTCTAATTCATTTTTTACCAAATAATCAAATCAAATAACAAATATTATCATATATATTTATATGGATAACCTTCCATATCATCAGTGACACCAATTCACATAACTTAAATTCTTTGTATAGTTTTAATAGCTAACTATAGTTTTAATAGTTAACTATAGCTTAATAGTTAACTATAGTTTTTACAGTTGTCTATAGCTATCTATAGTTCAAGTAGTTAACTACAGTTAACTGCAATTTCGAATATTTAACTGTAGTTCGAGTAGTTGATTAGGCTCTACGGCCACAGTTGTAATGTAAGAATTTCATATTTGATATTTAGGCTCCACGGCTGTGATAGCAGTGCAAGGACATCATATTATGTTTAAGTTCTGGGGCTGATATTGTGATTAGGCTCCACGGCTACAATAGTAGTGCAAGGACCTCATATTAAGTTTAGCCTCGCGACTGCAATAGCAAGGCAAAGATCTCATGTTGCGATTAGGTTCCGCGACTGCGATAGCAGTACAAGAATCTCATATTATGTTTAGGCTTCGCGATTGCAATAGCAGTGCAAGGACCTTTATCATGATTAGGCTCCACGGTTACAGTAGATGTTTAGGCTCCACGGGCTGCGAGAGCAGTGCAAGGAGCTTATGTTGTGGTTAGGCTCCACGGCTGCGATAGTAGTGCAAGGACTCCATATTATGATTAGGCTCCTCAGCTACAATAATACTGCAAGGACCTCATATTTGCTGTTTAGGCTCCACGGCTGTGATATGACCTCGGATTATGTTTGGGCACCGTGGCTGCAATAGCAGTGCAAGGGCCTAATGTTGTGATTAGGCTCCACAGCTGTGATAGCAGCGCAAGTAGGGATGCTACGGTCCGTCTTGATTCGGACTTGGTTCAAAAGACCAGTCCAGGTAGCAGACCATAGACCAGACCAAGAAGGTTCATGAACTGGCTCAATAATTCAGTCCCGTTCGGTTCGGTACAGGACCAGAACTGGACCACCAACCAATAAGAGTGCATAATTTAAGCAATTAATACCACTGTATGTGTATACTAATAGTAACAGAATCTTTGGCTAAATTTATTTGTAAAAAAAAAAACCTTAAAATGCATACACACACTTTACGTTTATAATTAGCACAATATCATTTTATTTACTATTTATAACTCGCTTTATTTTATATTATTACCTGTTTTTTGCGCTTGCGATGTTCTATTTGCTATCATTGTGTATAACAATAATGCGAAATGAAGATTCTTTTACAATAGTAATGGATATTAGTATAATTGGTGTTTACAATAAGGTTTACTACAAATCAAGATGGCTTTTATATGCCAAATGCCGAGTGTGATTATATTTTCTTATAATGAAAAATAAACACAGATACTTATAATTATTTGCAATTCATTCCCTTGCTTCTACTGTAACGGATAATTTTTCCCTTGTCTCTCATTTCATATTTGTATAATTCTTTAAGTTGTCACATACCTTCCATAATTGTATCGCCATAGCCATGTTAATCCTACCTTAATCGTATTAGGCATTATTATGTATTCTCAGTGGCTTAACCATGTGAATTTCCGTTTACGCTCTGCATAAATTTGATAGAAGGAGTTGCCTGTGTGGAACATGTGAAATCAGATTTGTAATATAGAAATCATGATCTTAGCGTAGGCATCATAAGAAATGAGAATGTATATAAAGGTTTGGCCTCACCCTTTGTTCATGATATCTAATGTACCTAATGTATGCTCTCCAAAATAATTCTTAAATAAATATACATTCCTTTTATAATAAATGCCTAATAAATCATTAATATCCGTGTCCCATAAATTATTGCCAAATTCATGTGACCTTCTAACGTAAACCATCGGAGTTAAACTCTTCATGAAAGTACCTTAATTACATAATCGTGATGTTTATTATATGGACCGACTTTGGACTGGTCTTAATTTGTTGACCAAGGACAACTTGGACTGGTTCAAAAAACCGGTCCGAACTACGGTCCTTATGGGACCGTAACATCCTGACCTCAATTTGCAGTTAGGCTCCGCGGCTGCAATAGTAGTACAAGGACCTATGGGTAAGTTATAACATTCACGTTACTACATAACACAAATCAACCGATCCTAATTTTGTTTTTGCTTGCTATAGTCCTCTATGTGTATTTAATAGATTATAAGGAATAAGCCTTTAGGATCTAGGTATTCTTAAATGAATGATATAGCGCTTGATTGGTAGCGAATGGAATCAGCTTATGCTTTTTCTTGCTTTCCTTTGTTCAAATAAAGTCATCTGATTGAGCAATAATTATATAAATTTAATATTGGTGTACTGACATAGTTAATACAAGAATGCAAACTATTATGCTTTAATTACTGATCCAGATAAGATCGGCACTATTTTTATATTAGAATTTGGGGCAAAATTACTATGATTTTATTATATGGTGGAATCTGACATCCTTTGAATGAAAAATAATTTTTTATTAAGTTAACAGCTCATGTCGATTAATTGAAAGTTGTAGAGCTCACAGAGACGCATCCAATGTTTGTTAGATCATTCAAATCGGCCCAGTGTATGTTGAGATATCACTAAAAAATGATTGGCCAACTATATAAAATTCTATGTAAACAAACTAGAAATTTTATATAGTCAGCCAATCGTTTTTTAGCGATATCTCAGCATATACTGGACCGATTTGAATGATCTAGCCACTATTAGGTGCGTTTCTGTGAGCTTTACAACTTTCAATTAATCGTTATGAGCTGTTAACTTAATAAAAAAATATTTTTCATTAGAAAGACGTCAGATTCCGGCATAATAGTTTATATTGCAAAATTTACTATTGTCCCAATATGGTAATAGTGCCGATCTTATCCGGATCATCAATTAAGTAAATTTTCAGAGAGCTAAGCTTGATATTACAATATTTTAAATTCTTATAAGTTTTCATTTTATAGCTTTTACACTAATATTACTTACTAGAAAGTTATTTAAGGGTAGAGTGTACATAGATCATTTATCATATGATTTTGGTACTATCTTGGTGGTACTTATACATGAGGACAAAATTATTTCAGGTTCTAAAACCCGAAATTAAAATTTGAAGACGAAATTGTTTTTTGACCTATTTTACTTGAAAGACGAAACTATTTGATACTTTTTTTGAATAGATGAAATTATAAGGAACATATCTATATAAATTTTATTTGCTCTTCCTTATAAACAATTTTAATTTTCTCTAATGAAGACAAAATAGGCCTTTTTTCAACGATAGAATCACTAGTAGTACTTTGGGATTTCATGCAAAATTTGAAATATGCCACTAACAAAAGTTTTTTAAAACCACTATCAATCTTCACCAAAATTTAGTAATATACAGATTAAACCTTCTATTTATAGTAGTAAAATCTTTAGTGGTTGTATTATTTTAAAAAAAATGTACTTCCTATATAGATAAATTTGCCTTGGGTTTCAAATTTGCTGGGGTTACACAAAAACAAATAGTAAAAATATTTCTAAAACAGGGGGACATCTAAAGCGGAGGCAACTCATATTTAATAATTTTTTCAATTAACTTTAGGGTTAGGGTCGTTCTATACTAGGGTTAAATTAGGTTTTAGGTAGATATATATAAGCAAAATTGCTTTCCCGACATTTTTGATTAACATATCGAAGTAGGTTTAGACTACCGTTTTTTGTATTTTTCAGTTTTTTGTTTCGCCAGCGATCATCAAAATTCTATAATTTGATTGGTGATTGATCTCACGATTTGTCTCCGCCTTAGACGTCCCCTAAAATAGGTAATTATCCAATCAGTTGTGTTTACTATATAATCTGTTACACAAAAAAAACTGTCCATGTATATCATATGAAAAATGATTTACATACACTCTACCCAGGACCCCGAACAATCTATATGAGGCCATATTGAAAAAATAGCTAATGGAGGCCCATTTTTAAAAAAGGTTATATTTGAAAAGTAGGTATTGGAGAAAAAGGTTATATTTAAAAACAGCTAAATAGCAAAATAGGTATAATTAAAAGAATGCTAATGGGGTAATTTTTATAAATGTTATATTTGAAATGTGCTAATAAAAAATCTGGACTATAAGGGGAGTAACAAAAATCAGGTGATTTTTTAGGGGGGGAGGGGGGTAAAAAAAGTTGAAATTATATATAAGAACCTGACTATTTATATATTGAGGAAGAGGGAGGGGGGTAGGCCTCTGATAAAAAATAATCAGGTGATTAATGACACTGCCCTAATAGTAACCTGGCAGATAATAAATACAAAAATAAAAAAATGCAAAAATCAGAAAAATGCAAAAATTGAATAAAAATTAAGCAAAATGGCTTTTTTTTTAAGTTTTTTCACACAACTTGTAGTATATATATTTATGATTCTTGGTAGCTTGTAGATTAAATGAGCTTAAAAGATTTTGAACTTTTTTTTTTTTTTTTAGCGAACGGTTG
>QKWP01000050.1:195829-300628 GCA_003550325.1 Gigaspora rosea | reverse complement strand
AGCCGTCGTTGGAGTCTTCGCTAAAGTTGTCGCCGGAGTCATCGTTGGTATTGGTGGGATTATATTTTTTATGTTCTTGTTAATTTTGCTGCCTCGTTATTGCCATTGTTGGTGCTTTTACATAACAACAGACCTATTTTTTTTCTCATTAATAAAGTCGTCGCTGGGAGTCGTCATATATACATCGTTATTGTTTGGTGTTGGTGTGATTTCAGCAATATCTAGTATCATTATTTTTTGGAGTTTCACACTACAACTAACCTTTTTACTTGTTAATAGTGTAATATCGTCGTCACTAAAGTCGTCGTATCGTTGTTTGGAATTAGCATTGGACTTTGTTGATTTCGCTGTTGTTGGAGTTTTCACTATTATGATTGGTGTGTTCTGTCGCTTTTGGGTGTTGATGTAGGTAGCATTTAGTGTTAGTTAGTTAGTTATTGGTGTAGTCTGTCGCTTTTGGGTCGTTGATGTAGCATTTATTGTTACCGTAGTTAGCGGTTAGGATCGTTGATGTAGCATTTAGTGTTAGTTAGGGTTAGGGTTAGTTAGCGATTAGGGTTAGGATTAGTGTTAGTTAGTGGTTAAAATTAGGGATAGTTTATAATTAGATTTAGGGGTTAATTAGTAGGTAAACATGTATATGTGCGTACTTTTTTAAAAATAAAGATAACATTGGCAAATAATTGAAAATTTAAAAGACTTATCAGTTCGAGTATTTTTATATGGGTGTATTAAAAATTGCGCGACTTTAGTAATAATGACCCGGATAATTATAAAAGGTGGCACTATTAAACCGGACATTTTTTTGGGCCGGCCCAAAAGAATGTCCGGTTTAATAGTGCCACCTTTTTTATAATTATCCGGAGTCCTAAGATTTGTGTTGACATTATAATCGTATGCGACAATTTGATTGGTAGACCTTGTGATGTTGAACAATTTATCAACGTCCATATAAAATTAAAGTTAGTAAAGCAAGTTCGCATATCAAATTCATAAGATTTATTATCATTACGTTTTAATCGAAATGATGACGGTTTATATTAACCAATCAGAGTCTACATAACACAACCAATCAGCGTGAACGGATCCAAACGGATCCAAACGGATCTTCGGATCGGATCCTCTGGATCCGGCGGATCTTATAAATCATGGATCCGATTCGATCTGAAGCACCGGATCCGGATCGGATCCGGATCTCGGATCGGATCTTGCGGAACACTAGCAATAATCATATAAGTTAAGATAAGTATTAGAGCATATGTAATAGTATAGCTTAGGTGATTTGTTAGTGCTAGTAAACAAATAACGTTATTCACATGATGTGATTATTACTAAGTTAACTGTTCTTCAAGTGTCCTATTTTGAGCTAACTATTTGAATTAGAATATCTTTAACCTAGACCCTGGTTTAGGATAGTTATCATAGACCCCAGGGTTCAAGTAAACCCCAACTGTGATTGGTCCAAATTCAATAACGTCAAGTGAAAAATAATTCTAAGTTTTTTACTATTATATCTGTATACTCTCTTTATACAGAACCTCTCTATAACAAACTTTAAATATACTTAACTAAAAATTTTTGAATTTTATAATAGTTCAGTATAAAAAAGTTATGGTTTCTTAAGAAGACATAGTAATTTTATATAATAAACTTTTTTTAGCAGCCAGAACTAATAGTTAGTTATAGAAAGAGTTGACTATACTACTATTTACAAGTTTTTTTTTTTAGAAATATGGTCTTTTATATCAAACTTTTTATTTATTATTTTTTTATTTAATAATTTATTGTTATTTATAACAATAAATAAGCAATATCAACAAAAAAAAAAAAAAGAAAAAAAAGCACCAATAAAACAATGAAATCTTAAAATAGCTTTATTTCACTTTATTAAAATCACTTTAAAAGACAATTTACTAAAAATATTACCTGCAATTAATCAAATGCTAATACTTTGTTGGTAAAATGATTTGTTAGTGAAAAATGACAATGAACTCACTTGAAGAATGACTTAAAGACCTATTAAAAATACACTAAAGAACTTAATAAAAAGCAACAAAAGCTCATAACAACACCAATACTAAAAACAAAATTACCAAAAAGTAACAGAAAAACTATACTAACTACTGTGATACTAAAATAATAATGCAATAAAATAACATCACGTACAATTGCACCAAAAGCAATGACACAGCAACAAACCCTTATCTAAAAGCAGAGGCAATAAAGCAACAATACCAAAAGCAGTAACATCAAAAGTGGTAATACCAAAAATCATAACATGATAGCAATCAGAACAACAAAATTACAACAAAGACAATATTAAAAGCTGCATACCAGAAACAATAAAACCAAGGTAGAGAAAAAAAGGGTAAACAAAAATCAATTTTATAATCAGTACACAACAAACATTTCTATTAGCTAATTAATTGAGATCCACAACAAAATTTTAGACCCTGGGTCTGAGAAAACTATATATAAGGTCTCCACCCAAAAAATCCAAAATATATTTCTATGCAATATAAATATGATTGGATATTTGGCTATTTATTAATGTGAACCTATTCCAAACATAGTAATAACCCAAAAAAAGAAAAGCTTTTCATAAGCAAATTACTATTATTGTAAATCAACACATGACTTTTATTAGTGGTTACATTTATATAAATTAAAGTACTCTTCAAATTATAGTACAGTAAGGATCTTGTATATAATTTTCCTGGTTCTGTCTAGAATAAGCAGTCTAAACCCTAGGTTTAGATTCAGTTTTTTCTTTGAATTATGAGATTGAACTTTGCTGCCATATCTAATGGATCTATAAATTTGCTAAAACAATCATAACTAGGAATAGGCATGGTCTGGTCATGATCGGTCAATGACTATGACTGATATAAGCTAGTTAAAGCAGTTTGACTAACTGGTCAAAACTATAATTGATGCCAAAGTTTTAATATTCTGGCTAATAAATGAATAATTATTGCTTAAAATTTATATCAATATATCTGTAATATATCTGTATTATCTAATAAATAGAAAAAGCAACCCACCTCTCAAAAATTTTTCAGATTATATGATTTTTGTATATGGTTCAGTGCATAAAGATTTGTACCTCAAAAAGTTTTATAATTTTAACTCTTAGTAAAAGTTTTTATATTTTTGATTAATTATTAAAAATTTTTTAATATCAAATAAAATAGGTTTTAATCTTACTTATTATATTATTTTTATTGTTTTAATATTGTTTTATTTTAATAATTTTGCATGTACAATTTGCTGTATTCAAGAAAAAAAAGAAAGATTTTTTCAAAAAAAAAGATATTTTAAATATTTTTGCAACCAATATGCAGTTTTATGAGCTTGTACTATGCAAGTGCATTAATGTGCATATGATAAAGATATAGTTAAAATTTGTGCAAAATTGAATCACTAGTTGTGATGAAATTAAGCTTTAAAGTGAAGAAATTTAATTTTTTTACTATATACATGTATATAAAATTACTATAGATTAAGAGGGATCGTTGCACACTCTGCAGTAGACACCTGCTGGGTAGTATAATAAAAACACCATCGTAAGATTTAGGAGAAGAAAGGATGCAAACACTCCAAAAACAAGGGCAGTAGCCCTTGTACCAAGGAAACGTGAGTCAGAAGTAACAGTAAATATGGACAGGGCGAAGAAAATGAAAAAAATTCACAATACAAGAAGCAAAAATGAAGATGAGCTGACTTCAACACAAATGGCAGTACTTGAGAACACTAACGCGCAAGAACACGTATCATTATGCTCCTCTAGTTTAGGTGAGGTGAGCTCGACTTCCTTGGACTGGATAGAGATTATGGAGCATAAGGCAGTAGAGGAAAATCAACAAAAAGAAGTTGGAACAAATGTTTTCCGGGAGGAAAATTCTAGGAGAATCAGCATAAAAGGTACTGGCAATTTGTACAATGGGCGATCAGGTGAGACGAGTTCACCTGACCTGCACACAGGTGTTAATATTATAAATAGAGGATCAGAGATCAACATCGTTGGAAATGAAGGGAAAGTAACATCCTCAAAAGAAATAAAAAACTGGACAGATCTTTTTACAAAATTAACTAGGGGAAGGGCCACTTATTCCACCTTTTCTCCCAGAGTTAATATAACTACAAAAAACAGCAATACACTGATGTTTGACATACAAAAACTTAAGGAACTCTTTATGAATGAGATAGTGTTCACATTATATAGCAAAATAGGAACAGATTTTATTGGGGCAAAACTACATTTTGTCAAAGGTGTTCACTCATACCTAGAAATAATTTTCTCTAATGAATGTAAAATGAAACAATACGCAAAAGATGGCATAGACATGTTTAGACAAACCTTCTATGAATACATGTCCTCAAGGTTTAGTCAAGAACTATTATCGGTAAGGCTTAGAACAGTTCCAATTACAGATAAGGATATAATCACAGAAGAAATCAAAGCAGTATTTGGAGGCATCAGTACAATTATGATAATAAAACCTCTCTTGTATGAGGGAACTCCAATACAATCAGATCAATGGGTTGTAATATTTGATGCAACCGAGGACTGCTGCTTAACAAGTAGGATCCCAAGATTGTTAGTATAATGGATCAGAAAGTAGTAACAGAGTGGAAGGAGGCTTCTAAATTTTGCTTCTTTTGTGATAGAGAGGGGCACATAAAAAGAGACTGTGCGCAATTTAAGGAAGCCATCAAATTAAATCGTTACTCTAAAGAGTTCAAGAAACTGAAAACAAATCAAACTAAAAAGGAAGAAAATTCAGAACTAACTCAAGAAATAGATAAAGAAAAGGCTGAAAACCCTTATAAGAAAAATAGTCCAGAACCAGAAGAACAAAAAGCCACGATAATTGAGCAGAATGTCTCTATGATTGAGGCAGAACCTTCATCTGATACAGCAACGATACAGCCAAAAGTGGATGAAGAAGTGATAAAAACGGGAAACAGTACAGGTTTCTATATAGCACCAACAATGACTACAAATAAAAAGAACATCCCTTTAGGGAGTCCTAATGTAAATACAAAAAATAACGAACAGGTGACTAACAGTATGTCATGCGATCAGCAAATCTCGAGTAGTGAGAAAACAACAGATAATATGCAAACAGAGGATGAAAGAGGCTTTATAGAGGTCTCGTACAAGAAGAAAGTGAAAAATAAGAAAGTTCTTAATGACAGAAGAGAGAACCGGGGCCCGTACAAAAAATCCAAAACCTCACAATAATGAAAGAAAAACATGTGATTACAATTGCAACATTGAATGTTAAAGGACTAAACAACAGAACCAAATGTAAAGAAACACTAACTCTTCTTAAATCATATAAAATGGACTTTATTTTAATTCAGGAAACTAATTTAAGCGATATAGCTATACAAAACTTCCTTAAGAGTCAATGCCACCTAAACTCAATATGGTCTTCAAAGGCAGCGATACTCACAGGAAATTGAAAAATAAGCTTCAGTAATCCAAGAATCTCACATGATGGTAGAGTAATAATGGCCAATTTTCACTTAAAGCATCTAACATTTCAAGCTACAAGTGTCTATGCACCTCCAAACATTCCTGACAGACAAAAGTTCCTAGAAGAGTGGACACCTAGCATAGATACCAATATGATTAACCTCATAGCAAGTGACTTTAATACGAATTTGAACCTAGCTTAACAGAATCAGCCAATCACACAGCTACTCAGATCTGACAAGAAACAAATTAAAAGAAATTATGAAGGACTTCACAGACACAGCATGCATAAGCAAAACAAAACCCTTTATTACCTATCATCAAACAGTTAGGGAGAGTTATTCTATGGCCACTAGATTAGATTATATATTTCTTAACAACGACATATACAAATGTGCAAAAAGATAGAGACTAAGTTTGGAATTTGAACTACCTCCTTGTATGTTGTTCTCTATACCAAAACCAAAAAACTGCGAAACCTACTTTATGGAAACTCAATTCACGTATGTTGGATAACCTATTTATAGCAAAAGAGATAAAAGAAGATCTTAAGGAAGCAGAGGAAGCTCTGGACTGGGATTTTCAGAAAGTGCGGTACCAGTCGATCTTTAGAGCCTGTAAACCTCCAACAAACCCATAAACTCGAATACAAAAAATCCACAAAAGAATAACAGAACTTAACAATAAAATGGCAAAAAATCCACAACTAGATGATTTGAGTATTATAGTATCGCAGTTGAGATTTGAACTACAGTTGGAAATGAAACTTCTAACAGAAAAATGGCAAATAAGATCAAACACCAAGTGGTTAGAGGATGAGAAAAAGTCAACCAAGTATTTTTTTGAGCAGTATAAGTCTAAGTCATCACGAGAGGCAACAAATTTAGTTAGAGACCCCACAAAACCTATAGTAGTAGATCGTTTATAAATTTTACATTATATAAGAAATAAATTTGAGCCATTGTACCAAGCAGAACTGATAGATGAAAATGCAGTCAAAGCTCTAATGGAGAATCTGCCATCAGTATCGCAATAGCAAAACAGTGCATTAATAAAAGAAATTAGTCTACAAGAAATCTTAGATACAATTGATAAACTTCCAAACTATAAAGCTCCAGGTGCTAATGGTATAACGTATGAATTCTACAAGGCCTTTCGAGATGAGGTGGCTCCAGTTCTCAAAAAGGTTTTCAATAAAGCACTTAGTTTAGGTATAATTCTAGAATCATGAAGAAAATCAGTAATTACACTACTTTCTAAAAAGAGTGAGGATCTTGAAAATTTTAGTAATTGGTGACCTATATCTCTAGTGAACACAGATGCTAAAATCTTTATGAAAATCATAGAAGACAGACTCAACAATATATGTAAAGATATCATAGAAGAACAGCAAGCAGGGTTTGTAAAAGATAGATCAATTGTAGATGCGGCTATGGATATTATTAGTACGATGCGAAGCCAAGAAAACCAAGGTAATACAGCCTGGCTCCTTTTCCTAGATTAGAAAAAGGCATTTGATAGAGTGCACCATAGTTACCTGTTGCAGGTGCTGGAAAAGAAGAATTTTAGCCCAATATTTGTAGAACTAGTTAAAAGTCTGTTTGACCATTTGGTTGCACATATTATGGATACAGGGTTGCTTTCCACTCCATTTTAGATTAATAGAGGTGTCAGACAAGGAGACCCACTCTCTCTACTACTATACATAATAGCATTTGAACCTTTCCTAAGAACGCTAAAAAGAAGAATAAGTGGAGCACCAACTGGACTCACGAAATTCAAGTTCACGGCTTATGCAGATAATTTAACAGTAGGCCTAGGTTTAGTTGCAGATTGGAATACCTGTATAAACCTTTTAATGACATATGAAGCAGCAGCAAATACAGCAGTCAACAAGAAGAAATCCAAGTTACTTCTATTAACAAAAGAAGCACTTCAAACTGCACTACCGGGAGAAGAACATTTCGATAAACTGGGAGAAAGCAGTACAATTAGAATTCTTGGTTATGAAGTAAACAAAGAAGACCAACCGAGTAAAGACTTTTGGAACAATGTGACTACAAAAATGAAAAAATTAATAGAAAATGTGAAAAGAAGAGGTCTCTCATTTAAGGGCAAGATTCTGATTGCAAAGACACTTTTCCTTTCTAGAGTCTGGTTTGCCTCATACCTGCTACTCCCAAATAGAAAACAATTAAACAAGATCAATGAACTAATAATCACGTGAGTAAAAGACAAATCAAAACTACTTCCAAGGTATGCGGTTTACCAACAAACTCAGGAAAACAATGGGTTAAATACCTCGGTTCTAGCAAACATGCTTAATGCAAGGCTAATAATGATCTGGGCAAAACTTTGCTCAAGTAAAAATTTTTGGGCAACGAATGAGAGGTTGAAAATAGAAGCTGCACTATGTAAAAGATGAAAAAAGTCAGTACAGGAAGCTTTGTCGATTCCTCTAATCAGGTTAAAAGGATGGCCCGATAAGTAGAAGCCATATCTTACTGCCTGGAAAAGACTGAAAGGAGAAGTACTAGTAAGTAGAGACAACTGGCCATGGAAGCTAGATGAAATCAAAATAATGGAAACGAGCACATTGAATCTAATGACAGCTAAAGCAACAGCATACTTGAATAAAGTATCCATTACAGGAACCCTTACACAAACCAACTTTTTCAGTGAACCTAATAGAAAGGAGAATTGGGCATGGTCAAAAATAAAGTGGATTTCAAACAACAAAAAAGATATTTTTTGGAGGATGCTATATAAAGCACTTCCCCTAGGCACAAGATTGGTATATATGGACCTAATGATATCATGTGACTGTTCGTGATGCCTGAGGGAAAGACAAACAATAAAGCATTTCATAATAGAATGCCGAATTAGCCATAAGCTATGGGATCTGGCATATAATATGTTTAGTCTCTTGCCGGATTCCGTACCCCTAGCCATGATGGAAGAAGTAATCTTCGCATCCAATTTGAAGACAACCTAGCCGCACACGATAGTTATTTGGTTACACATCGTAGTAGTATATAAAATATGAGTATAGTTCACAAACAAGATGTGGGTACCGGCTCTATGCCAGAACCTGCACTGCGATTTATATGGAAAGCAAGAGTCACAAAAGAGATAAGAGTGGCATTAAACAGTCACCTGCTCAAGAAAAAAGAAAGAGATTCGTTGAAGGAAATATGTGGGAAGAATAGTTAGCTATGTAAATGTACAGATTAATTTGTATATATAATTAAGATTAATAAATAGCGTCATTCGATGTCCCCAGATAATTGCTATCTTGGGGTTAAAAAAAAAAAATTACTATAGATTACTATAGTAAATTATATAGTAAATATTGTTAAAAAAAGTTACTATTAATAAATTTTTTTATTTTATCAATAAAATAATCAAAATAATTTTATTTTTATTAATCCGGTAATCTAATAAGTATATTAAATTAAAAAAATCAAAAATTAATTTGTACAAAAAATATTTGAATCAGAGCTATTTGAAGTACAAATCTTTTTGCACTGGACTATAATTAATAATATGGTTTATTTTCAAATAAATTTTTTTATTAATATAAGTGAACAATAATAATAAATATAACAATATTGAATATATATTAATGTATATTACATGATTTAAAAATTTTTTAGACAGTGTTTAAACCCAGTTAAGAAATATCTTTTTCATAATTTTGGCCAAATTTGCAGATTATTTGGTCAGAATTATAACAAAACAATCTTAATTCTAGTTAAATAATCTGCAATTTTGACAAAATTGTATGCAATAGGTTTTTTTGAGTAGCAAAATATTAAATAAGGTAGCTAGCTAGCATAGATCCTTTTTAGCAGTTCAGACTCTTTTCATTATATTGTTTTTTGTAATTATATTGTACTATATCAATTATTTAATATGTCTGATCAAGACAAATTATTAATAATTCTGGTCAAATTTGCAGATTATTTGGCCAAATCTATAACAAAAGAATTTTAAATATAGTCAAATAATCTGTAAATTTGACCAGAATATGGATGACAGTTTTATTAATCATGTAATTTCTCTTTTAGCAGTTTGTATAGTATACCGACTTGTCACTTATTTAGATATTTGATTAAATAATTGCATAAATAATTTATTAGCTGGCTATAACTGGCCATTAACTGCATAACTGTTCATGGTCAACTGGTCATAAGCAGTTAATAGATTATGACCAACTAATGACTGATTGTAACTGACTGACTTATCCCTAATTATAACACATCTATATTAATTAATTATTTTTTTTTTGCTATTTATAAATCTGCTATAATTAGCTTTAAAAAACTAAATATACAGGCTGGGTCAAGCCTATAAATATCTCCAATATTAAATAAACTAAGAGTCTTAATAATAATTTAATATTTTTATAAAATTTAATTGTTGTTTTATTAATAGCAAAACATAGATTTTTAATAATTATTTTTTTCAACAGGAGTACTATAGCTTTGTTATTAACAAAATTTTTTGATAATTGAATCCTTTTTTAGAGAGTACTAAAGTTTCATTATTTTTAAGGTTTGGATATCAATATTTTAAAATTGGGGTATTATTATTCATTAGAAAAATTGAGGTTTTGTCTTTCATCGGAGTTTTTTGGGGTTTAGGTTTTGTTATTTATCATTATGTAAAAAAAAAGATTATATCAAACAGTATATCTTTTCATTATTATTATTTTAGATAGAAAATACCATATTACAGGACCCTGAAATAAACATAGATGGGTCAGGTTAATTATAAAATAGCCAAAACAAAAAGATTTGCAAAAAACCCTTAAAAATAAGCAAAAAATTACTATAAATAAAAAAAATCTGTATAAAATTACCAAAAATAAGCAAACTAATACCTGATCTAGCTATATATGATTCAGGGTCCTCATATTACCACAAAATAGCACATATCTAAGTGATATTTCAATCATCTACATAGTATTTCGAGTATGTGCATGTGTGCTATTTTAAGGCAATTCTAATTTTTTCATATGTTATATATTTATTTATATAGTATACTACTGCAGTAAAATCTCTCTAGATGCACACTCTTAGTACTAGATTTTAACAAGTGGCAATCAATTAATCGACAATTACTTCACTGACATAATATTTTACTAACAATTATTCACTAACAAGTTTATTTACTGATAGTATTTTTTACTAAAGCTCATTTCATTGACAAAGTAATTCTGGTAATTGTCATTAGGGTTAGGGTAGAATTAGAGCTAAAGTTAGTGTGCTTTTTGAAAAAAACTTGTTAGTGAAATGATCTTTAGTGAAACAAACTGTCGCTAAAATAAACTTGTTAGAGAGTATTTGTCAATTAAATGTTATGTCGATGAAGTGATTGTTGGTAAAATAATACGAACCTGATTTTAACAACATGCACTTAAAGAATATTACAAAAATGTGCATTTATAAAGACTATTGTTACACTTGGAAATGCTATTATGATAATATATAAATTTGATTGTCATCAATCTTCATTTAATGCTGATTATATGAAATCTCTGATTATTTATACACAATTATGCAACTATGCAATTGATCTGGATAATCACAGGATAGACATTTGAAATTTTAAATTCTTGTCCACTCATATTACATTTCTCTTTTACTTATAGTATTGTCATAATATTCTATTAGTTCTTTTTAATTTATAATTGATTAGAGTAAATAGTCTATAGAATAGAATAGAATAGTTATTAGTAATATAGATTATAACCCACAATTTTATGTATATAACCCCTCTTTTTGCCTTTGTAGCAAAGCAGATTTGGTTTACCCTTTTAAACATTTAGTTAGAATTGAATTTTCTCTTGTAATCCTTATTTCTTACTGAATAATCAAGTCTTTGTGCATGTCCTTATACATGTTATAACATATACTTTATTTTCTTAGTAGAATTTTATAGTTGGTTAAGAGAAACTGTGTCTCTTATTGTTATTTATTGTAGTAAAGTAACCTACCTCTTATCTCTTTATATATAATTATATTGCTGCCTTTTTCATAAAAGCCTTATTTAATCCTCTTTACTAAGTCATATACTAATATTATTATTAGCCTGCCATATCACTATAGTATATTTTTCATACTATAAACTATCTGTCTCTTGAATTTTTTTGAAGATGAATTCCAAGTGTAACACTATATATATGTTTGGACCAGAATTTGAATATGCATTTGGAGAGGATGTGCACTTATAGATAGGGTTCCAAACTTTTTGATCTGTTTTTTTGCTATATTTAGTTGATAATTTTAGAAAACAGATCTTTTTAAGCTGCTTTTAATTATTATTGAAGTTGCAGAAGTGTATCTTTTCTACAAATTTCTAGATAGAGTTTTGTGATTCTTGAATTAGTTTTTGAGTTATCTAAATTTTAAAATCAAACAAAATGGGTCAACTGGATAACTATAACCCATTTTTTCTATTTTTGTAGATTAGATAGCTTGAAAATAATAAAAAAATCTGAGAACATTTGTAATAATATATATAGAATTGTTATTTATCTGTAAATTTTATTATTAATAAGATATTTGAAAAGAGCAAAATTTTGACAATTTTGACCAAATATGGTATGCAAAACTGGATCACTCAATTTGGAATCCTATTTATAGAGGGTGCACTTAGAGATTTTACTATATATAAAGTGCATACTATTTAAGAACATGCATGGGTATTATTTTGAAGCCAAGCATACTATTTTTAGAAAATATGATTTTAAAATAATGCATATGTGCGCTATTTTATAGTAATACAGTAATCCTTATAGCACAACCTTTCCAAATTGACTCAAGGTTCAATTGAACGTATGAACAGTTTTTTAATTAGTTTATAATAATATAAAAATTTTTAAATTATTAGATCAATGATATTTCATGATCCAGCAGTCAGAATTTGTTGAACCTTAAACTATTTGATTTATCTTTTTGAGACAAATCTAATAGTATAAAAATTATTAAAACCTATTACTTGATTCTCTATTAAATTTGTTTTTAATATTATTTTATGAATATTGTGATTAATTTTAATAAATTGTAGATTTTGAAAGCTTTTTTTGCTACTTTGCTTTTATAATATACAGTCAGACCTTTCTAAATACATATCATTGGGACTAGCTCTAAGGTATGCATTTAAGGAGGTTTGTATTTAAAGATCACTTATTTATATATGTCATATAATAAAATTATCTCAAACAAGTTATATGATATACAAAATCATAACATGTAGTCCTGATTTGATTGGCCTATAGTTATGTGATATGCATTTATAGAGGGATTTATATAGGCGCACCAAAAAAATAGTATGCATATACGAAATAAAGAATATGCACTTATTTATTAAGCCTGTCAATGGTCCAGACAATTAATATGCATTTAAAGAAGTTATGCATTTAGAGAGATGAATTTAAAGAGGTTTGACTGTATTTAACAAAATATAAATTGTTTTAGCACATATAAATATTGAAAAGTTTTTATAAATTTTTATTTAATAAATAGACTCTTGATAAATAATTGACCTATAAATATTAATAATAATAAATAGACTCTTGATAAATAATTGACCTATAAATATTAATAACAACATATAACCAGATTCAATAATTTACAAATCTTTCTTGAATATCTATTTACTTAAAAAATCTAAACTTGAAACTGGCTAGTTATGAGATACCATATGCCTGATTTGAAATTTTTTAAAAATCTAAATCCTTTAAAAGTTTAAACCTCTTTAGAATTATTACTGCTAGCTGTTATTTAAGGAATAAATTTTGCATTATTAAAACCTTTGGTACTACTCCAATAAAGAGCTTTGTTTATGCATTATTACCTAAAAAAATAATTATTAATAAAAATAAATATAGTAAAATTAAACTCAAAGTTAATCTATATGAAATTCTCAAAATAGTATTGTAGTTGAATCTATTACCACAAGATTTTGTAGTGCCATCTTGGCCTAGAAATTGTTTAATCAGGTAGAATAACTTTAATCAAAAGTCTAAAGATTGATTGCATAAATGATGGATAAATAATTATATAATAATCAGTAATGCAAATATAAATTAGTATAGTTGTTCTTTCCTATAGTCACACTCTATATCAGTGTTGTTAACTGGAAGCTGAAACTTCACTGGACATCCAGATAATTCCAGTGTTCCAGTGGTTCCAGTGAAGTTTTCACTGGAAGGGATTATTTCACTGGAACCAATATAATATTAGCCAATCAAAATACGAATAAGAATTAAAGTTTGTATACATATTGTTATCCTATATCCACTTCTTCAAAGATATTAGGTAACTAGAGTGATCTTAGACAGTGAACACTTTGTGTAACTTCAAACTTTGTTACTGTGGTATATCTAAGTCAGTATGGCGTTTTTAAGAAAACTTAACAAAGAAGATTTAAGGCAATTTGCAATTACGAAAGAGGCTACAATTAAAAGTATATGAGGATACTAATAACTGTTTGATTTGTGTAGTTAATAGTTGTTTTTATTATTGAAAGAGTATGAAGACTCGATGTTGAACTTGAGGTCCACATCGGCCGCTTTTATACTTTTTGAAATTTTACAAATGTAACGGTCAATATCTTTTACATGTGTAATATATACTATAACTATTATTAATAAAATATATAGTATAACTAGTATAAATATAATATATGTAGTAAATAATATATATGTAATAAATAAAATATCTAGAATATAAGCTATAAATATGACATCTTTTAGATATGTCAGATCTACGATTTTTGTCCGCAGCAATCGCCTAGCCAATCAGATCGTTGGTCTATTAATAAGTATAGGTGTAAATATTTGACAACTCCTATCTTGGCAACCAGAGGTTGTACAGGGACTTACTATAGCTTATTCGAACCGTCTCATCGCGCTGAGTCGAATGGTGGTTGTTTCATCGAATTTGGATCACTGGTTCAAACGTTATGTCCGTTTTTGTGATATTTTACAGGTTAACAATATGATATATATACTAGCTAATCAGTTGCAAGTAGGGATGTTAAAAGTTTAGAGAGAGTTGAGTTTTATTAAAGTCAAGCTTGAAACTCAACTCGCATTGCAAATATAACAATAAGCATACTTTTGCATGCGTATGCATTTACTATTTAATATACAAGATGCATGTGCAATGCGAGTCAAGTTCTAAATTTAACTCAGAACTGGACTTTAATAAAATCTTAACTCTTTGAGTCAAGTTGAACTTTTAGCATTCCTAATTGCAAACTTTTATTTTGCTATTGAATAACTGATGTCTAAATTATATGCCACCTGACCCTTGCTTCTATATGACTATCATCCTGACAGGCCACTTTAGTAAACTTACTGAGTAGGGTCGATATAGCCAGAACTAAAATCAGGTTTGCAGAATTATAAACTTCAACAATACTAAAATATACTTGAACTAGTAACCCTGGTCAAACAAAATTTTTCGACTAGCCAAGCTGATCAAATGTTATTAGCTTAGTTAGCCTAGCTGAAAAATTTGCAATTTGATTAAAAAGTCATCTTATTATGCGATTTAAAAATTTATTAAATTAAAACTGCTATGTTTTGATTTTTAATTTGCTGAATTTAGTAAAAATCTTATATCTTATATTATATATTAAAAAAGTATTATGTGCCAAGCACTATTAAAAGTTACATTTTTGGTGCATATTATATTTAAAACAGACACAATAAGGGTTTTATAATTTACTGCTATAACTACTATTTCACATGACTAGTTATTTACTATATTTATATACAATATAGTAAACTTTATATGTTTATTTATATATATCAAGAAAAAATACAATAAATACCAATTTATCTAACTCTAATCCAACTAGAAATGTGCTATTGTGCACTTATCAGTGCAAAGTATTAATTTTTATATAACTAATTGCCTAAGTTAAAATATGTGCTCTCACACTGATAAAGCATAATGACACATCTCTAAACCAATTCTAACCTATCCAATACTACTTCTAACCTATTCGATACTAACTCTGACCCAACAATATAAAAGTTTCTAAGGATGCTTCTTTCAACAGATTGAAGATAAAAGCCAGAAATTGAATAAACTAATTAGGTTAGATACTATTCAATAAGTAATATAAGCCGTTGTTTCATATGATAGGCTGCTAATGGAAAATATAATGTTAGTTATTGGGATTGGAGTTGAAAAGAACGAACAAAAGCTTTCAGATACTATCAAAAATTAGACAATACAGGTTCTGCTAATGAAACATATTGTAATCAATATGTCGAAAAAGGTGAGCATATGGCCTTCATTTATTATCAAAAATCAGCTAATATAGGAGGCTTCGTGCTTGAAGTTGCAACTTCAAGTGCCTGTAGTTGCCCTGCTTAAAATACTAATTAATTACTGATCCGGATAAGATCGGCACTATTTCTATATTAGAAATTGGGGCAAAATTCCTANGGATAAGATCGGCACTATTTCTATATTAGAAATTGGGGCAAAATTCCTATGATATTAACTATATGCTGAAATCTGAGCGGAGTCAAATGAAAAGTAATTTTTTTATTAAGTTAACGACACATGTCGATTAATTGAAAGTTATAGAGCTCGATGAGACGCATCTAACGGTGGTTAGATCATCCAAATCGGCCGAGTGGTTGGCGAGATATCATTAAGAAACGATTGGCCGACTATGTAAAATCTCTATGTAAACAAATATTGTTTACATAAAGATTTTACATAGTCGGCCAATCGTTTCTTAATGATATCTCGCCAACCACTTGGCCGATTTGGATGATCTAACCACCGTTAGATGCGTCTCATCGAGCTCTATAACTTTCAATTAATCGACATGTGTCGTTAACTTAATAAAAAAAATTACTTTTCATTTGACTCCGCTCAGATTTCAGCATATAATAAAAATTTATATTGTACTTATCCCCAAAATTTACTATTGTCCCAATATGGTAATAGTGCCGATCTTATCCGGATCATCAATTAATACATTTTGGCTTATTTTAGTGCAACTAAGGTTGCAACTTCAACATGTAAAAAACTTCAAGCACAACTATGTGATGTGTCTAATTAGACTAGTACCAAAAATCTAATAATGTCCAAAGTGCGATGCTTCCTATAATGATTCTTAAAGTGACAACTTGGTAACCACGAAAACAGGGTTTCAATAATAATTTTTAAAAAAACCTATAAAACTAATCATATTTTATAGCAATTGTGAGAAAAAAAATTTTTACTTATAAAATCGGTTAGCCAATTTTAGAAAAAATCAACAGACAGGCTAAAAAATTAGCTTAGCCGATTTTTGAATTTCAGCCAGGATTACTAATTTGAACAATTACGCAATAATTACCATATACTTACTCTTTAATCTACTTAAACCTTACTCTCATACTTACATCCCCTTGGTTGATTATCGATCAATCAATCAATCAAATATATGACCATAAAAGGTCTGTCACATGATTGAGTCTGCCACAATACTTATATATCAAGCAGACTTTAACGAATTAAAATTTTTTTTTGACTTGCCAGATCCACTGGACTGCACTGGACCTCACTGGACCTCACTAGAACTTCCATCCAGTGGTAAAAAAATATGACTAGAAGGGTCTAGTGATAACTTATCACTAGAACCTATATATGTTCTAGTTACATCTAGTTAGTTCTAGTAACCCTTCAGTTCCAGTAATCTTTACTGGACCAGTTTTTTAACAACACTGCTCTATATAGTTACACTTCTATTTAAGTACCCAATATTGCATAATGGACTTAAAATATAGTAAAAAGCTCATTATAGTTACAAATTACTTATAAATGCTATTACTATAAAAATTTAATTTTTTGATAATTTTATTAATAATAAACACTCACTATAGTTACCAATTTCTAACTAAATATGGATTATAAAATCTGATTGGCCAATATTCATATTCATATATATTTAAAATTTCTATTAAAGCTTCTTAAAGGTTTAACAGCAAATAACTTTTGATCTAATGACCCAATTTGGATAAAACAACTACCAAAATGTTCATCTCAATGAAACAATTCAATAAATCCAAAATTGTTAAAATCTAATTACAAGTTTCTAAAATCATTAATGATTAGTATTACTTTATGTATATATTAAGAATAATTAAATTTAAATATCTAAGTAAAAAATCTTTACAATCTTGAGTTTTGTAATTATTGTAGAATTATTAGAATTGTCTTATTGAAACAAGTACTCTAGCAGTCATTTTATCTAAATTGGGCCACTAGATCAAAATTATTCACTGTTAGCTATTTTAAATTTTTTAATAGTATTACTAGTCATAGGACATATCCCCTTGAAATAGGTTTAAAATAAGTTTATAATAAAAATTTAAAAAAATATATATAAATTTCTATAAACTATCCTTTTTAGCTTTACTAATTAACCTAAAATTAAATTTTATAGAAATATAGAACAAGAAAAAGAGAAAAAATTAAGCTTAAATACCAAGTTAAAATTTTGTTAATTTTGTATGATTTCAAAATGTAACTTCATAAAAAACAAATTTTTACAAATTTAAATTAGCAATTATAAGTGAAATTATACTTTGAACAACTTTACTTAGTTGGCCAAAAAGAAAAATAGGTTATCTATGTGCTAAATTTAAAAATTTTCGGTTTGTAAGGGAGCTGACAGATATTATGTAATATCACTTTATCGGAAGGGCCACCCCTCTCCCCACATCATATATGAAGTATATATATAATATATTATACTCAGCTACTCCCCTCCCCCTAAGATATTACCTAATATCTGTCAGTACTATAATCTAAAACCACTTTTTTTATCAAGATAACCTACTTTGGGCTTTTAAGTAAACTTGTTTAGCAAGTAATTCTTATACTAAAATTAAACCTTTTACTAAAGAGAAATGGGGTTAAAGTTAAAAAAAAATTTTTCTAACTTTAACCCCATTTTTCACTTAGTAAAAGGTTTGAAAAAAAGTATTTTAACTTTGTTATGTAGAATTACCTACTGAACAAGTTTACTTAGAAGCCCAAAGCAGGTTATCTTGACAAAAAAAAGTGGTTTATATTACAAACCAAAACTTTTTAACTTTAGTACATAGATAATCTATTTTTCTTACAAAGTATTCTACTTTGGCAGACTAAGTAAACTTGTTCAGAGTATAAGTTTATATATAATTTCTATTTAAAATTTGTAAAAATTTGTTTTTTTATGAAGTTATATTTTGAAATTGTGCAAAATTAACAAATTTTTGACTTGGTTTTTAATCTCAATTTTTTCTTCTTTTCTTGTTTTAATCCTTATAAAATTTAATTTTAAGTTAATTAGTTAAGCCAAAAAGGATCTTTATCTCAAAGTTTATAGTAAATTATATGTTTATGTTTAAATTTTTATTATAAACATATTTCTAGAAGACATGCCTATGATTGTTACACTTACTAGTATATGAACATGTAACTATGACAAGATATTTTATTTATAGTCACACCTCTAAACAATCACTATAATAGAGCATAACCAACTTGGTAACTATAGAGAAAGATATTTTTAATTAATATATAAGGCATCAATTCTAAGAGAAAGTTTCTAGCTTTTAGCTCTAGCAAAGTTTGAATCTATAATATCTTTGTAAGCTTCTAAATGTATAAACTGATATCTGTGTGAAAATATGAGATAGAGCACTTGTATAATACATTAGTCATATTATTGCCAAATGAGTAAAGTCTATTAGTAAAGATCTACCAATATATTGTATACTGGAATGGGCCATGATAATAGCAAATTTACTAAAACTTTTAATATAGTAAATTTAAAAAATTATTATTGCTTCACTAAAAAGTCACATATACTATAATTACTCCAAGATCTTTACTATATTTGCATGTAATAATGCAAAGGAATGTGGTTTTAAATTTTAGCCTAAATTAAGCTTAATTCAGATCATTACTCAAAATAATGCTTGGCTCACAATTACATGAATCTTATATATACAAGATAAACATAATAATAAAACTTATGGGGTGTGGTGACATAGAGAAGCTGTCTGGTTGTCATACCAAGCAGTAGGTCAAGAGTTCAAATCCCACTAAAGACAAATTAGAAAATAGGCCTATATTACGTAACATTTGTTCATTGATCGGTCAGGTATATTACCTGTAACTTTGGTACTACTATTTCGAATAGGAGCTTCGGTGTAGTTGTGTAAGTTATACAGACAAATTCAAGAGACCAAAACAATTGAACCCCGTTTGGCAAGTGCTGAGTGGAGAGGTAGTTGGACTTTCAACGGTACCAGGGAAAAGGATCTTAGTGGTAACTGACTAGAAAATCTAAACAGGCAAGAGCCCTTATAGCAAAAAGGGTCCACCAACCTGGCCGCTGAAGTTGCACTGAAGAAAATGGGCATGTGTTATAGAAGCATAAACCAAGGAAAGAGAGAGCTTAGACACCTAAAGCCTAGCAGACTGATCCTTTCAGGCCAACTGGATTGGTAGTTTGGAATAATTGGAAAAAAGGATCCAAAAAGTGACTGACCGGGTACTGGGGTTTAGTGAACTTTGCAAGGGCAAACGAAACTAATTTGCCAATAAGAAGTGGAAGCATTGAGACATGTACCCAACAGAGCTCTAGGCATACCCATATGGGAGTCTTCAGACACTAAGAAGACTTGGGACCACCAATACAGGTATATGCTAGTATAAGTGCATGCAGTGGTAACCCTCATGATGCCATCCAACTATATTTAGCAATAGAAGCATTTGTGAAATATGCCCAGGAACCTCACCACCATAGTGAGAAGTACAGTTGTTCACACATTTTCAAATTTGGAATATTAATTTCTGGGTCCTCAAGTTGCAGAAAACTGTCTAGTTGTGGTAGCATACAGGCTTGAGATACTTACCCAATGAGGTAGAGGCAACTACATGGCTTAAGATACGAACCATGAGAAGTACACTAGTAAGGAATTTTCTGTATCACCAGATTTTAGGTACACCAATTTGGAAGCATAAAGCACCTATCTGGCATATACTAAAATGAAAGTGATGATATTAGAAAATATGGGTAATGTGATGGACATGTAGACATTAATTGTTGGTTGAAAAGAGACATACAAATCCAGATCAACTATATAAATGGGAATATAGAAGGCTCTGGTAGGTTTTAACCATGAATAAAAGATCTATTGCCTAAGTCCTAGTCTCAATACTTGTATAATATATATGTACTTACGGTATTAATAAAGTTTGGAGCAGAAGCTACACCCCTAATATTAAAAAAAAAATAATAATAATAATAAAAACTTACAAACCAATTATATGTATAGTAAGTATCACCTATAAAAATAATTTTATAATTAAATAAAATTTTGTAAATAAAACTAGCTTATTTAAAAAATTACCTGCATATATTAATACTTGAATATTATTTTTTAAGAGTATTGAAATATATATATCAAAGGAATAAATTCTAAATTAAAAAAAATAAAAATATTAAAGAATCTTGCTACAAAAATAGATTTAAATAAATTGATTGATTTTGATTGCTTACAAATCACCAGAATTAAGAAAATAAATGCAAATATTATTATTAAAAGATTTATAGACAAATAAAGAATTAATACCCAATTTGTTTTTATATCTTCATAATTAGAATATTTTGCAATTTGAATAACATGAATTAATATTACTACAAACTATTTTTATATTATATAAATATTTTTACCAGCTGCTTGATTAGTTCCCAACATTTTATCTTTACAATAATTTCTAGCATTATACAATACATTATATTTTTTGACGCATAGCATATTTTAATCTACTTAATCATTTTTTTTACAATCTTTTCTTAGTAATTATATGTAAAATCATTTAATGCTAGTCAATTAGATGAATTACAGGCCATGTTTGGATAATATTTATATTGTACTAGAAAGTTTATTAGACCATTTCCAATCAAAATAGATTCAAGATTATATGAATAAGATTTTTTATTGCTTTATGATTCTGATTATACTTGTTTATATCAAAGTCTATAGCAGGTATATAATGTTCAAAATATCTATTACTAATATAATAAACAATTCTAGTTAATTGTAATTTGCCTGATAATATTAATAATGAAACTATCTTAGCAATACAGTTTATTAGCAATGTGAAAATCTAATTTAGCATAATTATAAAACTCTTTAAAAAGTATTTGTAATAATGCATATACATCAAGTGCAACAGTTAATGTATCAGATACATTATTATCACCATAAAAATATACTATATTAGTTAGCTACAAAGACAATTTTATATTATAATTTATATTGCTAATAATTATACAAAATATATTAAAAATAATGAAATATATTTTTATATACTTGATTTAAAAAATAATACTATAGTGGAATACACCTAAAGCTATCACTTTTTAATTATAAAGATTTTTAAATTGTTATATCTCTTTAAAAACAAAGGACATTTAAAATTTTTTCCTCCAAAAATAATCACTCTCTACAATTCATATATACCCCAAAATAAGCACTCCTTATACTTGGAAACAGAACTGTTAAGGTCTGGAGCATTAATATCTAAATTTAATTTTAACTTCAAAAATATTATAAAATCATTATTCTTTTATTAATTTTAATTAAAGTTTTTTAATAAAAAATTTGCGTTATTTTATGGGACCCATAGCCATGTGACCCCATGATCAGCCAATCAAAAGCAATTACATGGTCAGCTTTTTTTTATTAAAAAAATTTTTTTATTAAGTTTTTATACAGTAAAAAATACAAATATTTAAAAAACAAAAAAGCTTTGTGAACTTTGCTGCGAAACAAAAAAAATTACGAAGCCACTATATCTGCCCATTTTTTATTTAAAAAAAAATCGATACAGTATATAAAAAAAATTTTGCATTATTACGTAATGAGCGTCATTGTGTAATAAAGTAATGAAGCCACCAAATCCATCCACCCGCCTATCCATTGCAACAAAGGAAAGAAAAAAAACGGCCTATCCACTGCGACATGGCAAAAAAAATGTGTGAAAACAACAAAGAAGCCTTGAAGAACTACCAAAAAACCCATAAAAGATGACAAAGAACCAACTGGACGAACCACTGAAAAATGACAAATTAATAGAAGAACTCATCAAAAGCTTACTGGAAAATTCAACAAAAAATTGATGAAGAACTTATCCGAAAATAATGAAAAACCAATATCAAAACCAACGAACTTATAGAAAAAATCTACTAAAAAGCACGAATTTAACAAAAGATCCAAAAAAAACAACAAAAAACCTATGAAAGAAAATTTACCAAAAACGACGAAGTATTTACCAGAAAAACCCACCAAAAATGAAGAAGAACCTACTAAGTGAACACCAAAAAATGACAAACTTGCTGAAAGACCTACTGAAAAATGACTGAAAACCAACAAAAAACCTATTAGCCCTATAAAAGTTCCAACAAGAACTTGGCAGAATAACTTAATGAAAAAACTACCAAATTACCAAAATAACAACGATCTAAGCACAACTTCATGACCAAAAAAACATGAACTTGCCGAAAGACCTACCAAAAAACAATGAATTTACTAAAAACCCACTGAAAAATGATGACGAACTTTGTGGAAGAACCTACTGAAAACCAACGAAAACCTATTAACCCTATGAAAGAACCCAACAAGAACTTGGCAGAATAACATAATAAAAAAATCTTCCAAATCACCAAAATAATGACGATCTAAGTGCGACTTCATGAGGCTCCAACTACGACGGCACCAATGACACCAATATAAACTCCAGTGACAGAACTAATGAAGACTCTAGCGATGACTTTAGCAATGACTTTAGCAAAAATTCGAAATAACAACTAAAAAAAAATATCACGTTAAAAAAAACAAAAAAAACCCAGATCATCTATATGATCGCTAATCTAAAAAATGATTGGTCAATCATATAGGATCGCCATGGCAATAGGTTGCTATCTATAATTTTCCAAAAAAATTACTTAACAGATTTATATATTTGGCAAAAAGGAAATGGCAACCTATTGCCATGGTGACCTTTATATGATCGCCAATTATTTTTGAAATTGGCAATCATATATAAACAATGATTACTGTTTGATAATCATAGTTTTTTTTTTTGAGATTTTTTTCTAATACTGAAGTTGTGCTGAAGTTGTGCCTGCTTTTTTTTCTTCTGCTTCCTTCTTTCTTGACTTTAACTAATCTTTTTCTTCTTGGTTGAGTTTCACGACTTCACTAGGGCTTTGCCATTTCTCGCATTTATTAACAGCAATCAAGATCATAATTAAGTGATGACCATGAGAAATAAATTACAAGATCAAGTGTTGCGTTTTATAGTTAGACTTAATGCGACACCAAATACAAGCAAGTGTTTAGAAGTTTTTTTTTATAACTTTTTTTTTACTAATTTTTTTTAGCAATTTTTTTGCATTTAGTTAACAGTTGAGAACAATTTAAATTATAGGATTGATTTAATTATTTAGGCAATTGGACTTTGCTCTTTTTTTTGATTTTTTTTTCATTTTTTTTCATTATTTTTTGTTTATTTTCTTTTTTATTCGTTTTTATTTTCTTTTTTGTTCATAATTTTTTATTGTTTTTATTCGTTCATTTGTTCATCTTTTTCTGCTTTTCAATTTTTTCTTTGCTTTTTTTTCGTTTATTGTTTTATTTTTTAGTTTCTTTTTTTAAATTAGTTTTTTTCATTTTTTCATAGATTTTTTTTTCCTTTTTTTATATCTTTTTTTTATTATTGTTGTTTTTTAATCTTTCATTGTCTTTTTTTTTCTTTTTATCAGGTTTTTTATTTTTTTTGTTTTCATTTTGTTTTTTTTTTGTTTATTTCTTTTTTTTTGATTTCGGAGTGTTTTTTCACTTTTCTTGTTTAGTTTTTGATTATTTTTTTTGACTTTTCAATTTTTTTTGTTAAGGTTTGTTTTTTGCTTTTCTGTCTTTTTTTGTTTTTTTTTGTTTTCTCTACTTTTTTTTCTCTTTTAATAATATTCAGTGTAAATGACAGATGGGCTAGAATATCTTTCAATAAGATTTTTTATTTTTATTTTTTATTTTTTTCTTTTCTGACTAACTTTTTTCATTTTTGTAGCTATGTTTTTTTTGTCGTCATTGGAGTTATCATTAAATGGAGTCATCATTGAAAGAGTTGTCGTTGAATAGAGTCATCGTTAAATGGAATCATCATTGAATAGAGTTGTCATTGATTGAAGTTGTCATCATAATTGGAGCGGAATAGGGGGGATTGGGTGATATTAATTTTTTTTGACTCATTTGTAGGAAGTATGGTTACAAGGCTAGACTTAAAGAAATTGGCGTAAGTGTATCATGGAAGGGATTTGTTTGTTTTAGTTTAGTGTAGATTCTGACTGTATTATGATTTTGTTTGTATTATTTTTTTTAAATTATGTAATAATAAAAAAAATTTTTGAATAAATATCAAGACCAATCAAAATTGAGCATATGATTCACATGACGACTGATTAGCAGAAGGTCTATGGACATATACAGGTTATGTGATATTTCATTTTACCAACACATACCGAAATAATAATTTTTTTGATTTAAAAAATGATCTGTTAAGGCTTTTATACCAAGATAGTATCCTTTATCATTCTAATAAAGCTTGTTTTCCAGGTCTTTCCAGTTCTAATGATAATGATATTATTAAAATCTGATCAGTAGAACTGGAGATATAACCTTTCAAATTTGGGCAACCTTTTAAAGATTATATAAAAATGTCATATAAATTTTGTGAGATGATATATCTGGTTCTACTAAATCAATTTTAATAATAAAGACCAGAAAAATAAGTTTATTTAGAGTGATAAAGAAGGTTACTTAGTTCGAAAGTCTTTCAGACCATCTTTTTTTTTTTTTTATTTATTTCTTTTTTTAAAATTTTGACTAAGATTTTATAATAGTTTAATCTTCTTTACCATCCTAAGAAACCTAATTCTCCTGACTTTTTAGTCTAATAGTGGTGAGATATTAAAATAAACTCAATAGAACTGGAGATATAGTATATGAAGTTTATGCGACATTTTTATATCTTTTAATCTTTAAAATGTTGCCCATATTTAGACAGATCATATCTCAGTTCTACTGATAATAATCTCATCACTGTTAGCACTGAAAAGAGCAGAATAACAAGCTTTATTAGAATGATAAAAGATATTTACTTAGTACAAAAGCTTAACAGAACATTTTTTAAATCAAATAAAAACATTATTTCAGTACATGTCTATAAGATAGAATATCATGTGACCTATATGTGTTCATAGACTTTCTGACCGATTAGTACGTCATCACATGAATCACGTGCTCGATTTTGATTGGTCGATCATGAGGTCACCATGGCGATGGGTCGCCATAAAACAACACCCTATATATTTTATTTAATGGAAAGTTTTTGAAACCTATTTAACAAATTTTATAATTTAATCAATCTACTTTTCTTTATATAGTTGACTCTATATAATGAGCTTCTCTTTAATGAACTCAAATATATTTAATAAGCTTTAATTTTATATTATTTAACATATTTATAAAAAAAAATCATCATAGGCTTTTAATAAAACAGAGTAATTTTCTATACAACAATCAGCCCATTATAGAAAAGTTGACTATGATAATATAAGTAATATTAAATATTAATGGGTATAGATCAAGCTTTTTACTAAATTTAAGACATACAAAAAAAATTATTTTAAATTAAATATTTAACCAAATTGATTTAAATTTTGTCAAAATATATTTGAATATTAGAACTATCTTTTTGTATAATTGCCCAGAGCATAGCGGAGAAATTACTGGAGAGCAATAGACCAAAATTTGTATGTGTCAGGTTCCGCTCATGTGATATTAAGCCAATTAGCATTTCAAAACATATAAACAGATCAGCACAGATCAGCCCAATATGGCAAGTGATCCTGTAAAAAATTATCTGAATTACTATTATGCTCCAGACTTTAACATTTCACATTTTTCTAGTTTTAGTAATACTTAATAATAAAAATTTTATACAGTTCATTTTTAAATCTTGTGCATTTCATTAAAATTTTTCTGTACTAAATTTAGTACAGCTTAAAAAAATTATACTGTATTAAAATTTATAATAAAATTAAAAAATACTAAATTTTTAGATTGTTTTGAACCTAATTTTGATCTTGATATAGTTAAAAAAAATAAATAATATTTTTTAAATAGCTTAAATATACCTGTTTTAAAGTAATACATGCCTAAAAATGGTTAGACTTTCTGTATATTTAAATAGTAAAACATAGTAAAAACATAGTAAAAAATTAGTAAAATTAAATTACTTGTAACTTTTTATCTATGAACCAATTTTAATGATTTTACTATTATTAGAACCAGAAAAATTAGCTTTCAACTTTTATTAAGCAATTTAAAAAATTTTATTAAATCAAAATTTTGCTATTTATAATTTAGTATTTTTTTTTGCACTTTTAATAGCAAATGAATTTTTAAAAATATAAAAAAATTTTGATGTTATCTAATTTTTAAATATTCTAAAATAACTTTTAAATATAGAATTATATATTAGATAAATTTTTAAATATTCTAAAATAACTTTTAAATATAGAATTATATATTAGATAAATTTAATTTGAAGCTAATTTTTTAAAATTGTACTTTTATTACATACTAAATTTAGCGCATTATAATAAATTTAGTATAGCAAATAGATAACCATTAATAAATAAGAAAAAGTTTCTTTATGAAAATAATAATAAATATTATTTTTTTATTGCAAAATGTATATTATATTATTATAATTTTTTTTGGCTTATTTGAATCATTATAAGTTTTGATAATTGTATATATTAAAAAGTGCCTAAATTTTTTCATTTGGTGAAAAAAATCTGTGATTGATGCAGAAATATAAAATTATCAATACTGTATCAGTTCATCATTATTTATATTATTATAATTTTTATGATTATTTAGACATTACTTTCGGGACATACTCATATCATATTATAGGAGTATCATAAGTCTGGATAGTAAAATTTTTATTCCGATCTGAGCTTCAATACAGGGGCAACCATAACAGAGGTTTGGATAGTAAGTTCTTTACTCCACTCTAGACAATAATAGAAATAAGCAACTAAATAACAAATCATTCAGATTATTAGTTGAGATTATACCTGAAAATAAGCACCTCTATAGTAAAAAAAGAGTACTTATTCTCAGAGGAATACAGTAATTTTAATAACTTATTGTTTAAATTATTAAACTATCAAAATTTTTTAAATATCTTTTATTTTTAAACCATTATATTAATTTAAATTTATATATGATTCAAAAATTTTGGCATTTATATATAAAAAAAAACATAATAAAATTTGAATTTACTAACAAAATTTAAATATTATTAATTAATTTTAAAATTATATTAAGATTTCTGTATTTTTATTGGATAATTAGTTATACTGCAGCTAAAAAATTGCCGCCTATATATAACATATGTTTGCTTTAGGTGAATTCCACTATAGAATTGTTATCCCATGAATATGGATTAAAAATTGTATCATTTCCTTCTATATTAACTTAACAAGGCCTTTCATAATATAAAGCTTCTAAAGAAGATAATCTATTATGTATAATTAACAAGATAATTAAATTATTAACTTTTTTAATAATAAAATAACAATATAGCAATATCAGGATGTAACTCAAAATTTCCATATCAGTTGACAAATACTGGATTAATTTAATATGTTAGTTTTGTGAGACTAATAGGGTAGTCCAGAGCTTCTCAGAAAGTCACATAAGGATCCAAAATGTATAAAAACTTCAATAATCCATAAGTTCTGATTATAAAATAAAGTAGAATAATAATAACAATATAAATTTATTGACAGTTGAGTCACATAATTAAATAAAATACTATAGAAATTCACAACTAGAAATTATTTGATATTGCATATATATGTATCCTAATGCCAGTATTAAATTACTAATTTGACCAAATAAATTTTGAGAGACATACATCACTTATATTAATATAAATAAAATTTTATATCGTATTATAACCTGGGCCACCGTTAAGCTATTTTTAAATATATTTTAAATTTTCAGTTAATGATTTAACAAATGAATATACATTAAGTTTCCGAATTTACGTACCCAAAGAAGGATAGGATCTTCTTGAGGTTTATTTCTCGATTCGAAAAACCAAAAGAATAAATGTTTCCCGTTATTAACATCAAGATAACCCGAATACTAATATTCAAATCTTGATATTGAATAAATAATAATCAAGGGAACCACGGTAATTTACTATTATATGGCGAAAGTAAGTCACATACCTGCTGAACAGTTTTATCACAAAGATTATTTCTTTTAATTTAATTTTATATTAGGAAAAGCATCATGATTTAATATTTTTTCCATTGAGCAGAACCAAATGACATAAAAATAATATATTAAGAACAAGAAATATAGGTTCAAATTTATAGTATGCTAAAATAATAATATTTTAATATGATTGTTTTATTATCATAAAGAAAAATGCTGTCGTTTTAAAATAAAAAGTGACCGCATTCAAAGCAATTACATCTAATTTTCCGACCGATATTTATCCGACATCAAAATATATATTCACAAACAATAAAAACACTAACCTTATCCTTATGTGATACCAGATAAATAGTCTGTCGGAAAATGGCCATTGGGAAAAAGAGCAACAATGTTCATAACCGATGATTCTTTATTATTATTAATTTTTAAAATAAATAAATATAATAGACATTTATTGTAGTAGCTGAAACTGAAATTCTAACTATTTGTATGAAATTTTAATTAAAATAAAGCGAAAATTAGCCTTTTACATTTTCTAAATGAAATTTAAACACCATTTAGCCATTATCAAGAGACTATATTAAAAAAATGTAAAAAAAATACTTCGAACGTCTCTTGAAAGCGAATTCAGTTTGGATCTTTAAATGGGTTATGACAATTCAATCTATATTCAACAAACTAGATAGATAAAAATAATAAAATGTTAAATGTATAGCAAAAGAATCTTAGCATTGAGTTTGCGTAGATAATAACGTGTATTTCAACCAATCAAGTTTCAAGTTTGATTTTGTCGATAGTCTTAAAACGCCATTTCAAAATAATATACTTCAAAGGTTTTGGCGTAAAGAAAGAAAACATAAATAGAATAAGAATATGAAATAACAAAATTTTTTTTATAATAAAGAATACTAATCATAATGTAAGATACAAATATTAGCTTAGAAGTGAAAACTATCTTTTTTTATAAAGTATATAGGTCGTCATAAATTTTACATGTGCAAATCCTTTAAGTCATTACCCTGAAAATTTTTTGACACTATACTTGACTGATATACCCTTTGGGAAATCGGAGAACCTAGAATTAGATTACAATAATAAAAATTACTATAATTTTCAAATTATTGCACTTTGCAAAAAGGTGTGACTCTCTACAAATTACGATACTATATTAGAATCGGAGAATTTGTCAAATTTTCACGATTCAAGTTTTCAATAAATCTTCTTAAATGAACTCAAAAATTGTTAAGAATTTCGAACTACCTTAAAGTAGTTTTGAATCCATTTGGGCATATTCAATTTTAAAATTAAAAGCATTTAAATTCAAAAATCGATACTTATTATTAATTATTCCAATTTACTGCTATTTATTAAATTATTTAACAATTAGTTGTTACGCTTTAATACGAAAAGAATGAAACAAAAATAATAACAATACATCACAAAACTATTTATGCATATATTCTAGTTATATATTTATGTAGCTATACAAGCGTGATTATTAGGATAAAGCTAACTTCTGCGAGACGATTTTGAAATTGTACACTTATCCAATTCGAGTTAAGCAATAAAGAAGAAATTCTACTCCATATGGCAGATATAATTAAAGCCTCTATTTATAAGCTCGTCATTGAAATTAAATCAACTTGAACTTGATTAAGAAATTTATTAGTGACAACTGGATTGAAAAAACTTTGTCTTGTATAGGTTGCTCAATTTTTTAATGAGCATATTTAATTAATTTTTAAATTTATCACAATAAAACTTAATTTAATTACATATTTCTTGAAAAGCCAATATACTTAAAAGCACCTTTATGTGACTATAAGGTATGTCATATATTCTTCTACCGGCAAATTTGATGTTTATATCTCAAGATTTCGTAAGTTGAATGCTTTCAGGGGTACCGAAAAATTAATTGCAATTAATTATATTACAATTACCGAAAAACATAATTGTTACAAAAAATGATTGTGAACAATTAAATTGCAAAAATTACAACTAATTGCAATTAATTGCTATTTTTGCTTACACTGTAAATTTTGCCACGAATTGCTATGATACCTATTCGAATTTAAAATGTTCTACGTACATATATATTTAATGTAATTATAACCTAACGCTAAAAAATGTTCTTTATATTTTCATACATGTAATTAAAACTAAAAAAGTTGATTGTATTAAATATATTGCTACAATAAATTGCTGTTTTACAATCATAGCAAAAACTAGATGCTGGACCCGTCGTTAAACGACGGGTTTAACATAATAATAATATATATTTTCTATTTCACATATTGTCACATTATTAAATGTTATTATACTACAAATATATTGCGTTTACATCATATTAGTTATATTAATTCATATAAAAAAAAACAAAATAAATAAGTAAAGTTTCGAATGTTTAGTTTTAAACAATTCTTTTCATTTTTTCATTATTAATTTCTTAATGCAACTTTTTCGCTCGTGAAATATTTGATCAAATATTAAAACGCTTATTCGTCAAAGGGAAAAAATTCTTTACCAAATAGAAATAAATATAGTTAAAATTTAACTGCACTTGAAATCCAAGCGATTCACATAACCAAATTTTAAATATTGGATAATTATAGCAAAAATTGCAATTAATTGATTAATTGTGGCTGCGCAACCAATCAATTAATTGAGTTCAAAATAATTGCAATTAATTGCCTCTACAATCAATTATTAGATAGGCCTGAATGCTTTTGACAATGCAGTTCAATAATTGTACATAATTTTCTCGTGTTAAAAATAAAAATTGCATGACATTGATTCATAGATTTGCCATCAAAAAATTTAGCAAGCTTTTCAAATTTATTGTGAGATAAAAATAAATATTCTTATGACTCGGTCATTTTTAAATATTTAAGATATAGAGCAATCTGACAAATAAAATTTCAATTTTGTTATAAAGAATATTATTTTTTTAAATCAATTTGCGATTCCATTTTTAAAGTGAAATATGAATTTCTAACCAGCCGAGCCAGTTTAGAATTTCATTAACATAAGTTGATTCGAAGCCGACGAAAATCCGATCACGATGTACAACATTACCAATAAGGATAATATTATAAATAGGAATAGTATTATTTTTAATTGTCCGAAGCGTAGCAAGGACTCAATTGTTTGATCAGACTTGTTATTCGGAAGACGCCAATCAAAATCGAGAATTATGGGTCCCATGAATAATCTGCAGTCTGTGTACGCGCCAATTGATTGTTAGACTAAAAATTAGTGAAAGAAAATAGAAAACACGAATTAAATGATAACATATAACAATTTTTTTTTTTTTTTTTGTTATTCCCCGCATGTTTCCACTGCGGGACGCCAAGTAGGCGTACTTCATATAACAAATTAATTCTCAAATATATTAAGGCTTGAAAAATATAATTTTATAGTTTATATCATGTTGTTTTAAAACATGTCAAAATTTAAAACTATGGGACATGTTATGCAGTTTAATTTCAAAAATTTAATCCTTATGTATGTTTCACGATCATTCATGAAAAATTCTAACACGAAATTTTCCCAATTAAATTGCAGTCAATCAATCGGCACAACTAAAATTTTTAAGTTGATTTAATTTTAATAACTAGCTTTTTGGATCATATGAACTGAAATACTTGCCAAATAATTCCCATTCTTCAAAAGTTATAAGCTTGTGAGCATTTCACAAGACTATTAGGCAATTAATGTAAATTGATACAAATGTAAAAGGCAAAGATTCCTTATACAAATAACTATCATCCTAATAACTTTATTTGTAATAATTAGTGTAGCTAGAATATATATGAAAAATAGCTCTGTGATGCATTGTTCTTTAAATTCAACTCAAATGCTTTTAATTTTAAAAATTGAAGATGCAATAAATGAATTCAAAATTTACTTTTAGTTCGAAATCCTTAATAATTTTAGTGAATTTAAAAAAGTATTTAAGTTGATTCTAAATCCCGACGTACTGCATATATTTCATTTATTGAAGGGCATAGAATTCTATAATTACGAACATTAGTAGACTACTTTACAATGAAATTGAACTCCTCCTCTTTATTAAAATAGGTATTTCTTTTATACATTTTGATTAATATGAGAGAATACACTTTCTGAAACCTACATGTTACATCAGAAAGCATCACTCTATCGTGTTAGCTTCGTATCAGCTTTCATACAGTGGACATTAACGTTAACAATCTCGATACTAAATTAATTAGATGCTCAATTATATAAATAATCATATTATACATACGAAAAGGAAAGTACGGATTTGTAGGAAACATTTCACACAGCATATAACCATGTACTTCATTACACTCCGTTCCTGATGCAATTTTCTAACTAATAAAGATTTGCATTCTTGTCTCTTGGTTAATAAAGATTAGGCTGCTTGTTCTATTTCAATTTTATGGGTAGTACCCTTCAATAATAATGGCAAGGAAATTCCATCCTCCAAACTGGCCGAACTTATCTTGAATTTCTACCAGTAGCATTTTTATACTGTAAAACTGGGATATAATAGAAGAATTGGGTTGTCAATTACTATACCTCTTCTTTTTTAATATCTATCATTTTTTAAAGAACTCTCATATGATCAGCATACAATAAGCCAGTTACCAAATGAATGAATCTCTTGGTAGATTTGACAAAGACATTGTATAACTGCAAATGAATACAATATTAACTGTAAAACAAACCCCAAGAAAATCTTACCGGTACATTTGCTCTTAAAGTTTATTTTTTAATCTAATTTGATGTAAATTACTTGATACGCATAATTTTAGCATAAAATGAAACTCAAATCTTGAATAATAAAGTTTATATAAGATTAATTAAAAATATAATTTATTATAGGTTAGATGAAGTTTTTACATGTTTGTTATGCTACAAAAAATTAATTTATTATGAAGTTAAAGGAGAAATGTCCGGTGCCACCTAATATAGCTCACTAAACCAAAATAAAAGCTAAAACAAATATATACATATAAATAGCTATATTGTATTTATAACTCTATTAAACGTTGCAAGCCCAGTTCTATTTCTAACATTTACAAGAAATACAGCTCCCTTCCAGCATAATGATTACAATCAAAATTCAAAGACTTCGTTACCAACCTGATTTTTTGTAACGTAGGAGCAATAATTTTGTCAGATACAATTTGTATTTTAGATTATTCTTTATGTTTATTCATAGGGATTGGAACCGCCTAAAATTTTTCTTAATCGTTTAATCGTTTAACCGTTTAACCGTTTAATTTGGCCGGCATTAAAATAATTCGGGCCTACGACCAACATAATTCTGCCCGAAACTATAGAGCAATTTTTAAACGGTTAAACGGTTCCAATCCCTATTTATTCATTATTCGACAAATTTCTTCATGCTGATTTAAAGCTAATGTATCATTTGGTTCAATTTCTAATGATTTGTTTAAATCTGCAAGTGATTCTTCATATTTTTTTCATCATTCGATAAGTTTTACCGCGTTGGCATAACGCCCATGCGTTATTTGGATCGATTTCTAACAATTTGTTTAAATCTGCAAGTGATTCTTCATATTTTTTCATTATACAATAAATTGATCCACGGGCTATTAAAGCAATTGCATTATTTGGTTCGATTTCTAATGATTTATTAAAATCAGCCAACGATTCTTTATCTTTACCCATCATGCGATAAGTTTCACCGCGAAGGAGTAACTTCATTGCATTATTTGGATCGATTTTTAACAATTTGTTTGAATCTGCAAGTAATTCTTCATATTTTTTCATCATACAATAAATTATTCCACGGCCAATTAAAGTAAATTCATTATTTGGAACGATTTGTTTAAATCTGCAAGTGATTCCTCATATTTACCCATCATGCGATAAGTTTCACCACGAGAGTATAACGTCCATGCATTATTTGGTTCGATTTCTAATGAATTGTTTAAATCTGCAAGTGATTCTTCAAGCATGATTAAAAATCCATCTGATTGGTTGCCGATCTTTGAATTTTCATTGGCTGATTAGGGTAAACGTCCCATACAAAAATACGATCGATCATATGAAAAGTCACTAACGAATCTGAATATATCAGATTAAATTTGCTAGAAGCAAGTAACGTCGGAGAACAATATTTCTTTAAAATTTCGTTAGCTATTTATTATGTAATTTTTTTACTTGCAAATAGCAAGTCATAAATTTTTATAATTAACGGTTACCGAAATTTTAAAGAAATATTGTTTTCCAATATTACTTGCTTCTAGCAAATTTAATCTGATATAATCAGATTCGTTTGTGACTTTTCATATGATCGATCGTATTTTTATATAGGGCATTACTATAAGGATCGACAGCCAATCAGATGGATTTTTAATCATGCTGATTCTTTATATTTACCCATCCTGCGATAAATTTCACCGCGAAAGCTTAACATCCATGCATTATTTGGTTTGATTTCTAACGATTTGTTTAAATCTGCAAATAATTCTTCATATTTTTTCATTATAAAATAAATTAATCCACGGCAGTCTAAAGCAAATACATCATTTGGTTCGATTTCTAACGATTTGTTTAAATCTGCAAGTGATTCTTCATATTTACCCATCAAGAAATAAGTTCGACCGCGAGAGTTTAATGTCGGTGCGTTATTTGGTTCGATGTCTAACGATTTGTTTAAATCTGCAAGTGATTCTTCATATTTTTTCATATTGCAAAAAGTTGAACCACGACTACTTAACGCAAATGCATCATTTGGTTCGATTTCTAAGGATTTATTTAAATCAGCCAACGATTCTTCATATTTTTTCATCATTCGATAAGTATCTCCACGATTTTTTAACGCAAATGCATCCCTTGGTTCAATTTCTAATGATCTATCCAAATCTGCAAGTGATTCTTCATATTTATTTAAATTACAGTATGCTCTTCCACGATTTTTTAATGCAAAAGTATTATCAGGTTCTATTTCTAATGATTTATTAAAATCTACAAGTGAATCCTTATACCTATTCATCATTTGATAAATTTCTCCACGGCTTATCAATAACTTTACATTATTTGGATCGATTTCTAATAATTTATTTAAACCTAAAAGTATCTTTTCATAATCGCCAATATCATCATCATTTAATAGAGATGAAGAGGAATCTTGCATTAAAATTTATCTGTTGAATCAGAAATAAATAAACTTGAATTACTATGATTAACCGAATGAATTGGTTCATGAACTTTTAATGTATTAAAATCTTGATCAATTTTATTTATATCATGATCAATATTGTCGCTTAAATCTTTTAGGCGTAAAAAGACTTGCTGAATATCTGGTCGATTATCAGGATTATGCTGCCAACAATCTATTTGTGATTAAAATTATTAGTAAAGTTTCTTTTCAAGATAAAAATACATAAAATGAAATACAGTATATAAAAATATATTAAATAAAGAATATATTAAATAAAAAACATACTACATAAAAATTATTAATAAATTAAAAAATATATTAAATAAAAATATGATATATAATATTATACCTGTATAGATGATTTTCTCGAAGACCATTTTTAATATCAACAATTAATGATGCAAGCTGATATGGTTCACTATCATCCTTAAAAGGTGGGTAGCCGCTAGATATTTCCCACATAAGAATTCCAATACTATATATATCTGATTTTTTATTGAATTTAAATATTTTGTTTCCACGTCTTGATCCTTCAAAACCCTGAGGATCTATATATGCAATAACCCCACCAAATTTTTGATTTGAATTGGTCGCTTCATCCAATCGTCTCGAAAGTCCAAAGTCTGTAAGCTTAATATTCTTTTGATGAACAAGTATATTATTTGAATGCTTTTAAATAATAAATACATATAAGTGTTAAGAAGATAATAAAAATCATAAGTAGAAAATTGAAAAAATTACCAGATCACGATGTATTATACCTTCGACATGCAAGCATTTAACGGCACTAGCAATTTGTAGCGCAAAATTAATCTTATCATACCAAGAAAGATACTTAAAGTTATTTCGTAAATATGATCTTAAAGTTCCACTATCAGCATATTCAAGAACAAACATATAATGCGTGAAACTTAAATTCTGTTTATCTATAAGTTCAAATAGATGAAATTTATTTATTTCCAAAGAATTAAGTATTCAAATTATGCATTAACTTAGAAATTTTACCTTCATTCTTCGTAGCACCGTGTAGACGTATAATATTAGAATGCATGTCTACTCTACAATGTAATTTAAGCTATTGAATTTATAATTTATAGCAAATGAATAATACTAGTTTTGTATGACTATAAAAATCTAATATTACATAGGTCAATTACCTCATTAACAATTTCTTTAATAGATACGTGATTACCTTTAAATGACTTTAATGCGACAGTAATTTCATTGTCCTTGAAGATTGCACGATACACTTTTCCATAACCACCTTCTCCAATCAATTCAATATCCTTGAAGCGTGTATACTCGTAAAATTTAACCTGCCCTTCAACAAGGCATTGTTGAATAAGATCCTCTGACGGGTTCATATTTAATAACTTAACATTAAAAAGTCGTAAATCCTACAAAATTTGTAAAATATATATTGCTATGATGTATTTTTAGAATAGAATTTACAATAGACTAGTAGGTGACAATCAGAAGTTATATTTATTCAAGATCCGCTAGTATGAATATCATGGTTGTTAATGGAGTAGCATACTTCGGGTTACGCTCAGCATAGGAGACTCCGAAATAATTGTTACACGAACTATTAATCTATATTACTAAAGTTTTAATGTCTGTCTGTCACGTTTAAACAATCTGATTGGTCGAGTTTGGGTACCGTGATCTGGATCGTCATCAGGTGATCTACATCATGTGATCTACATATGCCGTCCGTCCTGAGTTCATCGGAATGATCGTAACGACGCAAAGACTAAACATCGGGTTGATCTGTGTCGATCTCTATAGTTGACTAACAAGTGTACACGTGACTGGAATACATGTCCAGCACTGTACTATCGAGTCCTCGCTACGCGTATATAATAAAATATATAAAAAAAGAACGTTTCGAACTCCGCCGTTTGTTTTTATCCTAACAAGCAGCGCGCGTGATATCCTTGCTAACTAATTAAGTGCTTGATTTCTTCTTCTCATTTTTGCACTTTTCCAAAAAACAAGTCGCTTACTTATTTATCTGTCATGCCACGTAGAAAAAATAACCTTTCAACGCAAGAACAAAGAGAAATTAATGCCGCGCGAAATCGTAGAAGTAGAGCAAACGAAAATGGTGAAGCGGGTCACCAATCAGATTGTTTAAACGTGACAGACAGACATTAAAACTTTAATAGTATAGATGGTTATTGCATTAGCTAATATTTTCATATTAGGACTTGAGCACAATGAAGCCGATAAAATTACAAAATTTCCCACATAATTCATAATTTTATAAGTTACTATTTAAAGCATTTACATTGGCATTTAACATAATAAAAGTCTAAACTTTTAGTCATTATAGTATAGTTCAAGTAAAATTGAGCAGTACTTTTAAGACAGTTCTATATACTATTAAAAATATTAGTAAGCACAGCTAATCAAAAAGGGAACTATAAATTACAAACAACAGAACCTGTAATTTTTTTAAAGTTAATTTAATATGATTTATTTTAGCAATTTTGATTGAATTAGCTGCCTACTTTACTACTAAATACTAATGATTATACTAAAGTGTTTATATTTATTTATATATCTATTAACATAAAGTCATGTTCTAATACCTGTGTGCAACTTTCTCTTATAATTAACTATAGCACGGACATAAGGACGTGCCCTGATGCTAGTATATTCGATATACGGTTGTAGTCTAAAAACAGTCAATTTCAACCACCCGCTTAAACATAATAAGTTAAACTTAAGGTATCCCATTTATAAGTAAAAATTTTTTCGTTTTTAGTGTTTCTAGCCAAAAATCTTTTCTAATCGTTTCCAATCGCTTTCCCAGAAATTTTCACATGAACAAAAGTAGGGGTTTAGTAATTGGTAGAGTTTATTGAGATTATGCTACGTTTAAATATTAAGCCAAACAATAGATCAATAAATTGCTAAACCGTGAGTGTTATACTAATGTAAAACTTTATACATTTATCAAATATGCTAAGCAATATAAAAATTTTAACATGATTTATTTTATCGGAACTTAGATATATATACGTATTATATATCAAGCAAAAAAGAAACTATCTATAATATGTAGTATAATAAAACAGTAATATTGATTATGGAGTAGTTAACATGTCAATGTAACGAGTTTTTAATAAAATCTAATGGTTGAAAAATAGAGTAAAATTATTTTAGTATTAAAAATGCTTTTTTTGCTTTTATTAATATGTAATAAATTCATTTTCGCGTATCGAAAGAATTTTTAATTGATTTGATTTTCAATAATCACGTTTGGGTCTCCAATCACATGAATATTATAACCTGTAATTTTTCGTAAAAATATGAGCTTATCCTATGTTGCTACGCTCCAATTTAAAGATACAGTTATGTTTCTGGTGCAGAGCATTTTGCGACGTCAATGGTGCATCAAAATGGTGCACCAACTTACATGAGTGTGGTGCAAGAATGGCGAGCTAAATATACTTATTTTATTTTTTACTATTGTTTGGCTTAAAAGTTTTGTATTTGCATTGTTCAAATATTACTTTCAATATAGAATAATGTTCTTTATAATAGCTTTTAAGTTCTAAAGTTCTAAAGAGGTCTAGAAGCTAATAAATTAAATTCTGTAGCGAAATAACAAGTGATTAACCGTGTAGAATAAAATTACAGTGTCATTTACGAGGAATGGGTTATAATGATTGCAATTACCAAATACCAAAGTTATTTGATAAGTGCTATTATAGCTAACCACCGGATAGATAAAGACATTTTTTAATCTGACATTTAATTCCTTTATGATAAACTGACAGTATTTCATATGTTGGCATGTTTTAGCATGCAGACTTTAAATATAAGCTTTTGAATTTATAGCATTTATTGTACTTTACATTTCTTAACTTCACTTTATTGAAATTAATTCATTCGTAAGTATTGGTATTTAGATCATTAAACCAGGTAAGGAAGTTATTGAATAGTAGTACCTATTTATTATTTCCATGCTACAATAATTCAGCAATTGCAATATATCTTCTGTATGTACTGTACATCCTAAAGAGAGAAAAGATAACCCAATTTTGCTAACAATCGTTTTAAGACAAAGTTGATCGATTTAAGTTAGGATTGGCCTGACTTATAGCATAGTGCTGGCTAGATGTAGATTGTTGGCAAAATGGTGGTTAGCAAGTTCTATTAAAGATATTATATTTAAATTTACCAGGAACGAATGCAATGAGTGCATGGTTTTACGCTGTTTGGAGTGGTATTTGTCCGCAAAATCTTAAGTTTGATTGGTCCGCATGACTTATTCGTCAAATTTTGGTTATTTTTCACGCATGATTTCATCACGCCATTATTCTTCACATGCGAATTTATCACGCCTTATATCAGTATTCTTATATGGCATAGATTGACAAATGTGTAAATATATAATTATAGTTTATGGTTTAAATATAACGATAAGACTACAACATAATAGCTGCAATAACTAATGATATTAAAAGCAAGAATTTTAGACGCAAAAATTGGTAACCCGTTGCAAATTAATTTGTCTATTTACCTGATATTAGGCATTTTTCATTTTTTTTTCGTAGGATTTTTTATTGGGTTGATTAAATGATAATCACTGATCATCAAAGGCAATAGCGAAATAATTTTCGGATAACTGATTCAAGACAAGAATTGTCTTAATACCGGTATATGAAAATATTAAAGTAAATTAACAAAACGACCAGATGTTACTTGCATAGAAAAAAAAATACTTATTAATATAACATTGTTAGCATTTACATGCCTGTCAAATACTTAAAAATTTATAAACTATATATTTAATTAATAAAACAAAATATAAAAAATAAAGTATACTACTAGTATCGGGTTTTTCCAAGTTAAAATCAAAAAAAATTTTTAATCGGTAAAATGTTATAGTATAAAAGTTTTATGCGTATTTTATAAGCACAATAACATTATATACGTAAATAAAAAAATCTGCTAGCAGGAAAAAAAAATTTTTATAAAATTAAAATTTAGAATGGTAAGCCTTCAGTAAACCAAGATTTTAAACACAAAACAGCCCGAACTGTTTCATTATCAAGAGAATTTCGTGATTTAGCAACTGTTAATCCAGCTAAGCTAAATAGTTGTTCACATGGAACACTATAGACATAATAGCTAGATAATCTTGTATTTACTTATAGGCGTTGTTTGGAACACGAGTTTGAGGCAAGATAATAGTTAATTTAGTCAAATGCAAATTATTAAAAATCCTCGGCTAAATTAATCATTAGCTTGTTTCAAACTCGTGTTCCAAAATAATGCCCATAAGGCGTTATTTCGCACACAAATTGTAAATCAACTGATCACGCCATTGCTGTCATTAATAAATTTCTCTATTTATTAACGTTAACAACAGCCCGTTCTCATTATACAGTAAACGTGGTTTAAATATTGTTTAACAAACTAAGGGGTTTGTAATTGAATTTTAACCAAAAACAACATTTAATAGTTGTTTCAAAATGCATATTATCATAATAATATTAAGTTTATTTGATATTTACTATTAGGACCGACGGTCCTTTCGGTCCATCCTAAAAAGGACCGGACCGGCCCAGTCCCTGGACGGACCGGACAATTAACAGCCCTAGTTTGACTCATTAGCCTGTAGATCGCTCGTCAATTAGCAAATTTTAACATTTTGCACATGAATAAGCAAGCATAATCTTCAATACAGATTTAAGAAATCTATCGCTATTTCCATCTTTCAAGTTGACGGAAAGTCAACGGATCGAAAAGAAAGCTAAACAGGGAGGCCCGGGCAGCGACTAACACAGGAAAAGACCAGGATACTGACGGTGGAAAACCGGTTCAATCACCATCCAAATTGAGGAAGGCGCAGGGAAAAGATAAGTGATTTAATATCAATTGCCTAATTCGGACGTTTCATATGAAAACTAACATGATAAAGATCAACACAGTTATAAAATGCACAGACGTTAGGATGAACTACGGCAGCCCCAGAAAGAAAGCAAATTCGCACCCGGCCCTCCCTACCCTACTGAATCCTGCCATTTTGCAACAATACAAGTCCACAGCCGGCCTGCATCATGCAGGTGGGAAACCACCGTCTAATCTTAAGCACCAATCTCAAGCAGCAACAGCTTGACTGCAAAATCTTGGGGTCGACAGCCGGCCTGCGTATGCGGGTGGGAGACCACCGGCTGACCCTGCAAATAGCTAAATCAATTATACATCAAATGCACTGTATGTCACACTAAAAGGCTAATAAAGTTCAGTATCCAGCATTGTATGCCGAAGTGCTTCCAAATAAATATGGAATCACAAGTGTGCGATCCTGTTCGATTACTGTAATACTGCATGTATGTACTAAGTACTTATGATAATTTTCAATTTATACTATATTTTAACACAAATGTAATAAATCAACGCATTATATAAACCATGATTTTTTACAGTGAAATTATGATAATTCATATTTCACTACAAATGTAATAAATAAAAGAGGCACGTAAGCACCTCCAATTACACTAGTGCTATATTAACAATTAAATATATTGATCCATTAGATATTCAAAATATGGTATTTTTATTTCCTATTTACGTTTACTTGGACATTTGTTAACTATACACCTTCGTTCCTGGTTTCTAGCGCGACTGCGTCGCGCAGCTACCTTATAGATACTGTATATGAATTTATTAAACAATATTAAATAATAAATGTTAAAATTACCTTTATTGCTGTTGTTTGTGGCTAGGCTTGTTACATTGATATATGGATATATTTTATAAATTTTTTAAAGAAATCTATAAAATTAAAATTTAAATATTAAGGCTCCGAATCTCAACAGTTAGGCCACTCCAATTTAATTATTTGTTTACCATTACAAGTTCAAAATTTTTATGGGGGGGGCTTAAACAACAAATGATTAGGTCCGGTTTGGGTCCGGCTAGGATCGGAATAGGTCCGGTTCAGGTCCGGTCCAGGATCGGACCAGACTCAGACTCTAAATTTTATACTGATCTGAGTCTGAATATACTTATATTTATTTTTTGGTGCTGTCAAGTTTACTTAGTGCATGAAGTTAGAATTAATTAGTAAAATTTTATGAATCATAGAATTTTATTAATAAAATTTTATAACATCTTATAATACACAAATTTTTATTAATTAATTCTAACTTTATGCACTAAGTAAACGTATTCAGCACCTAAAAATGCATCAAATCAGCAGAGTTATTTTTATTTTACTTAAAATTTGGAGAATAGATGCATAATTTTGGATTTTTGATCAAAAAAAGTCAAATTTAAGCATCTTTTCTCCAAATTTCAAGTAAAATAAAAACAATTCTACCAATTTAATGTATTTTTAGGCTCTGAACAAGTTTACCTAGTGAAATAAGTTAGAATTAATTAGTAAAATTTTATGAATCATAAGATTTTATAGAATTTTATTAATAAAATTTTATAAAATCTTATAATACACAAATTTTTAATAATTAATTCTAACTTTATGCACTAAGTAAACATGTACAGCACCTAAAAATACATCAAATCGGCAGAGTTATTCTTATTTTACTTGAAATTTAGAGAATAGATGCATTATTTTGGATTTTTGATCAAAAAAGTCAAATTTAAGCATCTTTTCTCCAAATTTCAAGTAAAATAAAAACAAGACTGCCGATTTAATGTATTTTTAGGCTATGAACAAGTTTACCTAGTGCTATAAGTTAGAATTAATTAGTAAAATATTGTGAATTATAAGATTTTATAGAATTTTATTAATAAAATTCTATAAAATCTTATGATTCACAATATTTTACTAATTAATTCTAACATATAGCACTAGGTAAACTTGTTCAGAGCCTAAAAATACATTAAATCGGCAGTCTTGTTTTATTTTACTTGAAATTTGGAGAAAAGATGCATAAATTTGACTTTTTTGATCAAAAATCCAAAATAATGCATCTATTCTCTAAATTTCAAGTAAATAAGAATAACTCTGCCGATTTGATGTATTTTTAGGTGCTGTACATGTTTACTTAGTTCATAATGTCAGAATTAATTAATAAAAATTTGTGTATAATAAGATTTTATAAATTTTATTAATAAAATTCTATAAAATCTTATGATTCACAAACTTTTACTAATTAATTCTAACTACATGCACTAATTAAACTTATTTAGAACCTAAAAATACATTAAATCAGCAGAATTGTTTTATTTTACTTGAAATTTGGAGAAAATATGCTTAAATTGGACTTTTTTGATCAAAAATCCAAAATTATGCATCTATTCTCCAAATTTTAAGTAAATAAAAATAACTCTACCGATTTGATGAATTTCTAGGTGCTGAATATGTTTACTTAGTGCATAAAGTTAGAATTAATTAATAAAAATTTGTGTATTATAAGATTTTATAACATTTTATTAATAAAATTCTATAAAACCTCATGATTCATGAAATTTTACTAATTAATTCTAACTTATTTCACTAAGTAAACTTGTTCAGAGCCTAAAAATACATTAAATCAGCAGTCTTTTTTTTTATTTACTTGAAATTTGGAGAAAAGATGCTTAAAGTTGACTTTTTTGATCAAAAATCCAAAATTATGCATCTATTATCCAAATTTCAAGTAAAATAAACCAACCCTGCCGATTTGATGTATTTTTAGGTGCTGTACATGTTTACTTAGTGCATAAAGTTAGAATTAATTAATAAAAATTTGTGTATAATAAGATTTTATAAAATTTTATTAATAAAATTCTATAAAATCTTATGATTCATAAAATTTTACTAATTAATTCTAACTAACTTATAAAATGTTCCTAGGTTTAGCATGACTGTATCATGCAGCTACTCTAATTTTGGTGATCTTTCTGTATGGGTTAATTTTAGTAATATGAAAAGTGAAATTTGAATCTAAAAGTTATATATATATATATGTTGTTTAACTCCCCCCCATAATTTGCTCAATCTAGAGGGGGGGGGGGGGGTTATGATAAACATATATTTAAATTGGAGCGGCCTTACTGTTCCCCAGTTTAAACAAAATTATATTTTATATCGATACTATATGAGAATCGGAGAATTTGTCAAATTTTCACGATTTCAAGTTTTCAATAAACCTTCTTAAATGCATTCAAAAATTGTTAAGAATTTCGAACTACCTAAAGTGGTTTTTGAATTCATTTAGCGCATATTCAATTTTAAAATTAAAAGCATTTAAATTAAATTCTAAGCAACACGAAAAATCGATATTTATTATTAATTATTCCAATTTACTATTTATTAAATTATTTAACTATTAGTTATTACGCTTTAATACGAATAGAATGAAATAAAAATAATAACAATACATCACAAAGCTATATATGCATATATTCTAGTCATATATTTATATAGCTATACCAATTATCACAATAAAGCTTAATTTAAATTACCTATTTCTTGAAAAGCCAATATATTCAAGGACCTTTATCTGACTATGCTTTTGACCAAGGCAGTTCAATAATTGTACTTAATGGATTTTGAAGAATTTTATACAAAAACCATAATTTTCTCGTGTTAAAAATAAAAATTGCATGACATTGATTAATAAATTTGGCATTAAAAAATTTAGCAAGCTTTTCAAATTTATTGTGAGATTAAAATAAGATTCTTATGACTCGGTCATTTTTAAATATTTATAATATAGAGCAATTTGACGAATAAATTTTCAATTTTGTTATAAAAATATTATTTTTAATATTTTAATGATTTAATAATGATTAGATTTTAAATTAATTTTAGATTACATTTGTAAAGTGAAATATGAATTTCAAACCAGCCGAGCCAGTTTAGAATTTCATTAACACATGTTAATTCGGAACCCACGAAAATTCGATCTCGACGTACAACTTTATTAATAAAGAAAATATTATAAATAGCAATAGTATTATTTTTATTTGTCCGAAGCGTAGCGAGGACTCAATTGTTTGATCAACTTGTTAGTCGGAAAACGCCAATCAAAATCGAGAATTTCGGGACCCATGAATAATCTGCAGCACCAATTGTATTGTTAATAATGTTAGACTAAAAATTAGTGAAAGAAAATAGAAATCACGAATTAAATGATAATATATAACAAATTAAATTCCCAAAGTATATTAAGGCTTGAAAAATATAACTTTGTAGTTCAGGATTTTTTGATTTTTATATTGATATTATATCGACATAATATATGATAGGAATATCAAGTTGTTTTAAAACATGTCAAAGTTTAAAACTATGGCACATGTTATGCAGTTTAATTTCAAAAATTTAATCCATATATAGGTTACTGAGCAATACTCTTATGTATGTTTCACGATCATTCGTGAAAAATTGTAACACGAAATTTTCCCAATAAAATTGCAGTCAAATCAATCATCACAACTAAAATTTTTGAAGTTGATTTAATTTTAATAATTAGCTTTTTGGATCATATGAACTGAAATACTTTCTAAATAATTCCTATTCCTTCATAAGTTATAAGCGTGCGAGAAATTTCACAAAACTATTAGCCAATTAATGTAAATTGATGCAAATGTAAGGCAAAGATTCCTTGCACAAATAACCGTCATCCTGATAACTACATTTATAATAATTAATAATTAGTGTATCTAGAATATATATGTATAAATAGCTCAGTGATGCATTGTTCTTTAACTGTTAAATTGAACTCAAATGCTTTTAATTTTAAAATTGAATATGCAATAAATGAATTCAAAATTTACTTTTAGTTCGAAATCCTTAAAATTTTTAGTGAATTTAAAAAAGTGTATTTAAGTTGATTCTAAATCCAGTAAGATTCCGATGTACTGAATATATTTCATTTATTGAATCTATTATGCTGATATGATACAAGACATAGAAATTCTATAGTTGCGAACTAATGATGGTGAGAAGAAATCATTATTAGCAGACTACTGAATACACTTTCTGAAACCTACATATTGCATCAGAAAGCATCACTCTATCGTGTTAGCTTCGTGTCAGCTTTCATACAGTGGACACCAACGTTAACAATCACGATACTAATTTAATTAGATGCTCAATTATATAATTAACCATATGATACGTGCAAAAAAGGAAAACACGAATTTGTAGGAAAAATTTCACACAGCATATAACCATATACTTCATTGCACTCCGTTCCTGATGAAATTTTCCAACTAGCAAAGATTTGCATTCTTGTCGCTTTGTTAATAAACATTGGGCTGCTTGTTCTATTCCAATTTTATGGGAAATACCTTTCGTTACTAATGGTAAGTAAATTCCATCCTCCAAAGTGACCAAATTTATCTTGAATTTATACCGATAGCACTTTTATAAAACTGGGATATAAAAGAAGAATTGGGTTGTCAATTACTAAACTCTTCTGTTTTAATTATCTATCATTTTTTAAAGAACACTCATATGATCAGTTCCTTAATGCAATAATAGTTAACAATTGTTCTAAAGGTACAGTACTTTAGGACATCATGGGAATGCTTATTATATGGTAGGTTATTATAACAAATCATTTAATGATTCATATAATTCATTATAAATTGATCCAAAATCATGGGTCAATCTATAGAATAATGAAACAATATATTGACTCGCTTACATATTCAAATATGTCTCTCAAAATAGAACCAGATAATGAATTTGTATTAAAAAAATCGAGATGCTACTTATTTTATGATTAACTACTTTGAGAATTCACGCGAGGATTTAGAAACGCCATTAATGATTGATCCGGAAGATTCATTTGCACTAGGATACCATGGTGCTATTTATGGGTAATGCAGTTGGAAACAAAGTTATTGGTGTCTGTCATTATAATAAATTGGAGTTGCAAAGAAGGATACAAGGCATTTATTTGTTACCAAAGGTCCACTGTTTGGCGTAATGCAAAAAATTCGATCTTCATGATAATTTTCTGGGACCAGAAAGAGGAAAATAACACTATGCTGACCTCTCTGGACTAAGCATTAACAAATGATTGTTGCAAGGACATTACAATAACGACAGGAAATAATAATGAAACATATACTGTTGGACATTGTGAAAAAGAAATTGGAGTTAAAAAGGAGGAATATAAGCATTCAATTATGATCAAACCTGCAGATATGAGTAATGCTGTTAGAATAAAAGCCATTGTTGTCTGTTCTTATAGTGAAATTGGAGTTGAAAATGACACAAGGCATTTGTTATTACCAAAAATTTGTGAAAATGTGGATTGCTAAAAATTTTGATCTTTGCAATAATGATCTGGGATCAGAAGTCATACAAAGAGTGCTATACTGCCCTCTCTGGATCTTGGTAAAAATAGTCTTGTGGGAAAGTAGAAAAAAGGCATTAGCAGATGTAGGTTGCAAGAACTTTACAATAATGATGAGAAATACTGACAAAATGTATAAGGTTGGATATTGGGACATAAAGAAATTGGAGTTGAAAAGGAGGAACATAAAGCATTTATTTATAACTGAAATTTGCAGATATGGGTAATACTGCTGTTGGAGTGAAAACCATTGGTGTTTGTTATTATAATGGAATTGGAGTTGAAAAGGAAGAACACAAGGCATTTGTTTATTACCAAAAAATCTGCTGATATGCATGATGCTAAAAAGTTCAATCTTCATAATAATTTTTCTGGGATGACCAGAAGGAGGGAAAGCATAGCATATGCATTTTGCAAGAACACTATATTGACCTTGTTGGATCATAGTAAAAATAGTCCTATAGTGAAGTAGAAGAGGCATTAGCAGATAGATTTGGTATTCTTTTGTAATCAAAATCTGCAAATACGGATAAGGTTATTGGAAATAAAGCCTTTAGTGCCTGTTATCACAATGGAATTAAAGCTAAAAAAGAACACAAGGCACTAGCTTATTACCAAAAATCAGCTGATATGTGTAGGGCTAGAAATTTCAATGTTCGCGACAATTTCTAGGGCCAGAAGGAGAAAAAGCAATAGTAGATGCACCTTGCAAAAGCACTATATTGATCTTTCTGGATCTAGACCTCCGCATAGGCCAGGGCTATCTACGGGTACCCTAAGAGTAGTACCACTAGAGCCAGGCTTGGGCATCAAATTACAAGCCCTAGGGCAGGGTAGGGCTAAAAATCGCAGTCCCTTTATTATATGGGTAGGGCTTGGGTACCAGTACTACCCAGCTCATATGCCCGTAGAGTAGCCCATTTTATATGCATGTGACTATCCATCAATTAAAATTTATGTTGATCGATAATTTTTTTTTTTAGAAATATGGCATTTTTTCGCATAATATTTTTAAAAAGAAAAAACACTAGCCAGTTTACCTACAAGTTTGTTATATTAGGTGTGTAACTTTTATGCAACTTTATGCAACTTTAAAATTAATATAAGCTAAGTTTTTTTTGGATTTATTTGGCACTATGTGTACTATACTATATGGCTGATTATGCATTAAACTGGCTTATAAAATTTTTTTCATTTCATATAATGTGTACTACGCTGTTTGGCAGAATATGCATCAAACTGGCTTATGAAATTTTTGATTTTTTTTTTTTTTTTTTTTTTTATATTTTAGACTAATCCTGACCTGTTTGATCTGAATTTCTGACCCGTAACCCATACAAGTAACCTGACCCGGGCCAGAAAAAGTTTATTGATCATATATTATTAAGGGACCATTTTAGGTCCAGAACCGGACTGTAATTATATATGTAACCGGTCCTTATAGGGACTGGACCGGACTGATGCATCTCTACAGATTATCATCAAATAGGCTTAATAATTTTTTTATCTTTTTTTTTTTATTAAGCCCGTGGGTACCCATGGGTACCCACGGGCTTTAAGGACTGGGTAGGGAATCAATTATGGGGCCCTAGGGTAAGAGTAAGAGCTTGGAGATTGAGCCCATTAATAAATGGGTAGGGCTAGGGTATTACTACTACCCAGCCCTACCCAGCCCATGCAGAGACCTATCTGGATCCTGGTAAAAATAGTCTTATAGCAAAGCAGGAAAAACATTAGCAAATATACTTTGCAATAATGTTATTGAATATATAAAGTTGAATATTGTGATAAAAGGAAATGGAGTTGACAAAAATAGTATAAAGTATTCATTTATGATCGAAATCAGAGATATGGGTAATGTTAGAAATAAAAAATTTTGGTGTCAGTTATTATAATAGAATTGAAGTTAAAGAAGATGGATACAAGGTATTTATTGTTACCAAAAATCTGCTAAAGTTGGTAATAGTGATTGAAGTAGAGCCAGAGTACTAAGAGAGGTATAACAAGCCAATTATTAAGATAGGAAAAGGTAAGCTCATGACAGAATCAAGAATTGGCCAGAGAGTGGAAAACATATTGTAGTATTGAATATGAAAATCTATGTATATACAATATGAATTTAGAACCTTTAATATCATCTAAAATGAAACAAAGAAGAAATTAATAGAGTTATACTATATATAGTGTCTGAAGTTAAATAGGTAAACTATTTGTACAAGAGGCTGATATCTATAGTATTGGAGTCATTATATTAGAGATTTAACTTAAAAAGAGTATTTGATAGCAAATCTTTTACTATTAGTCTTTTATTAGAAATTTGGTAGCAAAAAAGACAAGATTTAAAAAAAAGTATAGAAACAGAGCATACAGACACATTTGTTCATGTGTATACCCCATACTGCTCTCAAATTAAGATTGAAGATAGCATGTATATGAGTATATAGTACAGAGCTTTGTGAAAAAAATAAACAAGTGTGTTTGTGTATAGGTATGAATAAAGTATTGTCACATGAATATATAGATTGAAGTGGGTATAGACATCTATACTGCTCTTAAAAAATAGTACACGTCACTCTGGTTATATCGACATTTTTGGTTCATTAGTAAAAAAATTCAAAATGTCGATACAGTAAGTTATACTGACATTTTATATTAAATTTTTGAAAAAAAATGTCAGTATAGAAAAATTTTACTATGATGTCGTTATATCCAGATGTCGGTATAACCAGAGTAACGTGTAATAAATGGGTCAGGTATTGAAAAAAAAAACCTAAATATACATGTTTAAGTAAAGGTATAAACAGGGCATATAAACACATAAGTTCATATATGGATATTAGTAAGGCAGATATAAACATTTTACACTACTTTTATTATAGATACAGTTAAGGAAATTCAGTTGTATAAGTAAGCGAATGTGTACACCCACACTATTCTCAAATTAAAATTGAAGATAGTATGCAGTACAGAGCATTGTAAGAAGAAAATAAACTCACATGTTCATGTAAGAGTATAAATAGAGTATATGGATATATAGATTATATTTGTGTATAGGTTGAAGTGGGTATGTTGTGAAGAGCAAATCTGACTTATGTATCCAGAAGTTGAGGCTGTGCTCGATGTCTATTTTTATTTTATTTTTATTTCTATGTATATCTTTTCTATTTTTAAATATTACATTTAGCATTACCATTTATAGTAAGGCCATGACTCTATGGACTCAATGGAGTCGAAAGAGTCGAAAGAGTCCATAGACTCCATTGAATCCATCGAATCGATTTTTAGTCTGTAATTAAAAGTATATAAGGGCCATAAGTTCATTAAAGGAACCAGTAGTTTGTACCAGTGTTGTCATGGGACACAGACACGGACGGCGGACAGTCCGGGACGGGACGTCCGGGACATGTCCGCCTGGAATTTTTTTTGTCCCAAACATTTTGCAACTCAACACGTGATCATCTACTAATAAAATTCGTATAATTCTGCAATTTGATTGGTTTTACCCGGCGGACATGTATCATGTTGGGACATTATTGCGGACATGTCCCGGACGTCCCGTCCCGGACTGTCCACGTTCCTGAAAAATCGGCGGGACAATGTCCGTGTACAACACTGGTTTGTACCAGTCCAGAATAGGTCTCCTAAGTTCAAAGTAGTCTTTTTTAGTCTAGTTCCAGTTAGTAACCTTTGAAATTAGAGTAGAAGTGTTAGCTAAAGAACTTTATATTTTCTTTTGTACTATTTTCTTTTATTAAATAAAAACATATACTTCTTTGTTCCATAAGAAAATCTAGTATTCTTGTAAAATCAATTCCTCGTAATAGCCTTCTTGTCTCCATAACCCTCGTCGCAAGCTAAAAATACAAATAATAAAATAAGAAATAAGAAAGAGAATTAGTACCCAATTTCCTGTATTTATAATAAAATATGTAGTGATTACTGCCTCGATTACCCCATTTATCGAACAATAACGACCTTGTGACCCACATTGTCGACTGACCATTGATCTCTGAAATCAAGCTAATTTATTCCCGATTTTCGTGACTCTATGTGACGATTGTTACAAGAAGCAACGATCAAAATTCGGCATTCGAATACTCTAAGCTACAAGAAAAGAAAGACCCTAAAGATTAGTAGAAGAATACAAATACTCAAGAATAATAAGAAGTAAACGGAGATACTTATTTTAATTCCAACCTAACCATCACAAGACTCTCCGAATCTTGAGACCCAGACCAAGTCTTTCCATGCCTCTTTCTGCCTTCCAGTTCAAGGTTTAGAAGTCTTGACCAGTATTTAAATAGAGTTTTAGTTGAGTACAGGGGTAATTAGTGATTATATAGTAAACCCCTGCAAATCAAAACTTCACAATTGGTGGTGACTGTGAGATCGAGACTACCCATAACAATCAACATAACCCCGAAGTAAGATTTTTGTTAAAATAAAGAATGTCAGACCCAGAAAACTTTGAGGAAGATAGGCCAGTAGAAGAAAAAGGGTCCCTTCCTCCAGACAAACACTAAGTAGATGAAGAACTCTAGGAAGACCGTAACCAAACCCAAAACCTATTAAGAGAAATCGCTCAAGCTTTTAGAAATGTGGCCCTCCATAATGCCCCACCCCAGCACGTGAAAATAATTGGATTCATGTCAAAACATTCAGAGGTGAAGATGACAAAGACTTAGTTAAATAGATAGAAGCTTTTGAGCATGCTGCTGATACCAATAATTGGAGCATGGCAAGAAAAATAAGAATCGCATCTGAACACTTAGCTGGTATATGGTATAATGATAATAAAGAAGAATTTTTCTTTTGGGATGATGAATCATATCCTCGCAATAGCTTTGTCCCAGCGTTCACGAAGTACTTTGCCACACTGGAGTGAATCACCAATGGCAAATCGAGTTAAATGCACTAACCCAAAAGGACAAAAAAAAAGTTGATAAATACGCCTTCAAATTTAAAAGTTTACTAAAAAAGTTTGATCTGAGTGCCAACTTTCTGATACTTACGTTGCCCGAATGTTCCTTGGGGGGCTACAAGGAAGAACCGCTGCCTTTATGTCGGTCACTGACTCTGAAAACTTGAATGAAACCGTTGCTGCTGCCCAAAAAGTAGAAGCCAGAAATTACTATAGGGATCAAAATGGTTTCAACGACCCCTCCACCAAATTAGTTGAGGACTTGGCACAAAAAATGCAACAAATGGCTGCAAACTATGAGAAGTGACAGATACAGGATGTAGATGAAATTTTTCGGGTAACAAGGACAACTATCCGACACTACCCTGGATGATTATCCATTATAGTGATGATCGTGTACCGGATAATCTAATCTTTTTTTATTTTTATTTTTATTTTTTTTTATTTTTATTTACAGTAGCTTTTTTTTTTAGCTCGACATCATTGGAATCGCCTTTGGAGTCCATTTTGTCATTCATTTTGGAGTCGTAGTTGTTTGTTCTCTTTTTTGTCGCTTTTGGTATTTTTTCTTATTTCGTTATCTTAATCTTGTTTTCTTTTTCTTACTAACCTTTGTCTTAATTTTTGTAGCTTCGTTAGTCCGTTCTAGCCCCTTGGAGTAATCTTTTAGAGTCATCTGTTAAAATGCGTTTTTGGAGTTATGGTCGTTGCAGGTGTTGTCGTAGGTGTTGTCGTAGGTGTTGTCGTTAAGTTCTTTGTAGATTGTCGTTCTCGGCGGGTTTTTTGTTTGCCGTTTTGGTGTGTTGTTCTTTGTCTTTTTTTTCTTAAAGGGGGTTTTCTTTGCACTAACGTTTCGTCTTTAGGTTCGGGTTTTGTTTCTTCGGTATTTGCTTTCTTGGTAATTCTGGGTTCTTGAAGAATTTTTCCAGTAAGTTCGTTCGTTCAGTGAACTCGATTTTTTTTTGTTTTATAACTAATGCTTTTTTCTTTAGGTTTGAGGTTTTTGGAAGGTTTCTTCGGTGCTTCTGGTAAATTTTTTATTACGTGAATTCTAGGGGTTTTTTTTCGCTTGCTTTTTCTTTTCTTGGTGAACTTCTTTAAAGCGAGTTTTTGGAATATTTTTCGGCGCCGACAGTAAGTTTTTTTTCTATATGCGTTATATTTTTTTCAATTTACGGTACTTACGTTTTTTCTTTTCGTTAGAACAACATATTGCGATACTTGGAACGAACATATTACGATAGTCAGAATGAATGTTTGTGATAGTTAGAATGAATAGTTAGTATGGGTGTAGCACAATTATTAGTATAGGACATAGAACAATAGTTAGTATAGGATGTAGAATGATAGTTAGTTTGGGGAGTAACATGCTATTTAGTATCGGGCATAGCTCGATAATTAATAGGACATAGCATGATAATTTTGTATTATTGGTAGTGGTTGTTCTGATAATTAGTTAATGCGTCTTTTAATAGGTTAATACACGGCTCGCGTCTTTCATTAATCTTTTGTATTTCGTTATTGGTTGTGTTCGTCGTACCTGGTTTTGTAATTATCCCAATTTTGGCCAATAATTATTTTTCTAAAAATAAAAAAAAAAGTTAAAAAAAATAATTTAAAATAAATAATTAAAATATAACGAATTAAAAAAGTAAATAAATAAATAATTTAAAAAATTAAAATTGAAAAGAATTTAAATAAAAAAGTAAATATATATAACAAGTAGCATTACACGGCGGAGTGTCTAAAATTTAAAAAAAAAAATTAAAAAAAGACGAAAAATAATTAATATAAAGTAAATAATTAAATAAATTTATTAAAAAAATAATTAATAAGGCCTGTGGGTTGATAGCGTAGGTGGTTACGCTCCCAGGTCTCCAAATTCAAGGTCGCCGGTTCAAGCCCTACTGGAGGACAAGAATAACTATATGAGGTCATGAGACGGACGAGCTTGAACCAGGATGCTAGGACCATGGGCGGCAATCTTAACCACAAATGGTGCGATGTGTGTAGCACCACATAATGTTCTCGGCATATGTGGCTGAAGATAAAAATGAATACCTTCGGTAGAAATCTGGTCACTAATTGAATACTTCCGGTAAAATTACGGTCGAACAAGAATACCTCTGGTGAAATTCTGGTCGAAATGAATACCTCCAGCGAAATTCCAGTCGAAATACTTGGACAGTTCCTGTGAAATCCCCAGGTTGTAAATGGGTCAGCTGGTTGTTACCAGTTGGGTAAATAGAATAGGATCCTTACTGTAGATAGTAAAAAAACATGTAACATGCATGAAATGCCCAATGTACAAATAAGGTGCCGGCTAGAGGTCATGGGGGTTGATGGGCCCTCATAACACTAGTTCGGTGACCAAGAATGATATAATTAATAAATGAGCGTCAACTGCCCCTAGCGATCCAGCTAGGAAATTTAAAAAAATAATAATAATTAATATAAAGTAAATAATTAAATAAATTTATTAAAAATAACGAGTTAAAAAAAACGGTTTAAAAAAAAAAATGGGTTAAAAAAAAAACTGTTAAAAAAAAAAAAAAAAAAAAAATAAAAAAAAAAAAAAAAAAAAAAAAACCGATTAAACGATTAAAGAAAAAAAAAAACTGATTAAAAAATTAAAAAATAAAACAATTAAAGAAAAAAAAAAAAACTATCTTTGCTTGTTTCTTGTGTGTTGTTGTGTTGGTTTTTGGGCGGAGGATCAGATTACTTATTTGCACAGGTGATACAAATACCTGGAGAAGAAATAGCCAATTGGAGAGTCAAATTTTGACTATTCCGGATCACGGGATCCCGACCGGATCGGAGATTGGGTTGTCACATGACCCAGAAAATCTCATCTACATCCTGGTACTCTCCTATGAAAAGTTAACTACTAACCTTGCTGCCAGAGCTAAAATTAGTCCAACCCAACCTCCTCGTAGACAATACCAACCTCGACCACCAACTACGGGAGGAATTATCTGTTATCAGTATAGAGAAAAAGGCCATATCCCAAGAAATTGTCCATTTGAACGACGTCCAGCTCCCTGAAAAGTCTTACCTTATGCAACACAAAATAATAACAACCCTAGACCTGTAAACCTGTGTGATATTTACCAACCCACTTGTGAGGAGGAAATATATGCTGCAAAATAGCAGGAAAAACCGGAAGCAGATATTAATTGGGACGAACGCCTTCAAAAAAGAGTAGCACAGGAACCCAATGTCTTACCTCATGCCGATGAGCCTGCCCTTATAAAAGAAGTCAATCCAGAACCACCTCAGCCTGAACCTGTCAACCGACCACGATGCAGAAGGGACCATCAGTAGTCAACCTAATACTATACTATAATATAGCAGAGGATCTACTAGTACAAAAGGCTAATGTAACCTATGGACAGTTGTTGCAAATTCTGAAACAGAAACAAATTTTGGCCCAAGCATTGCAATGTCCTATAGTACCTATTCCTGAGGAACCAATATAGTAGAACCAACCCCAGTCCATTGAACTACTGCCACCAAGTGCTATGTTAGAGTCAAAAATAACCCCCCTATACTCACAGTATTGACTCTGGTGATGCTGTAAGCATCATGTCAAAAAACTATTTGGACAAATTGAATATTACTATACAAGAGCCCTCAACAGCAGTAGTCGTAACTCCAGATGGAACCAAAAATGTGCTCTAGGAAAAGTTACAGGGTAAAATTGGCTATTATCAGTGTGATAGTCCCGACCAATTTCCAGATAATTGACTCTACAAACGAAACTATGTTGTTAGGCTATAGTTGGTGGTAGAATTACCGAATTACGGCATTACGGCAACCTTTTCTCTGGTAGAATTAATTCTACCATTAGTGTTTAATTGCTGTAAATATTAGTGCCGTAATGCCGTAATGCCGTAATGCCGTAATCAGTGTTATAAATTCAAAAAGTTTTTATTGCCGCAAATGCAAAAAAAATATGCACAAAGAAAAATTTATGCGTGTGTTATATATACAGGGAACACTGATATATGCGCAAATTTAAATCTATGTTCGCTGTGCCTACTGCACCGATCCAATTTACATCACTGGCCGTAATGCCATAATGCCGTAATAGTTATTAACTTAATATTGTAATAATGCGATACTATAATATTATATTATATGTTATTAATAAGTAGTTGTGCAATACAGTTGCTCCAAACTAAGAATAAAATTTCAAAATAATATAAAAAATTAATAAAAATAATATTTTAATAAAAATGAATATAAATTCTAAAAAATAAAATAAACAAAATTGTTAAATAAAACTATAATATTTGTGAGCTATATATTATAGTATAAAAAAAACCTGCAACAGGAAAAAAAATATTTCATAATTTAAATAATAATTATAGTAATAAAAAACCTATAACAGGAAAAAAATTCTATAATTAATTGTTTAAAAAAATTAAAATATAAATATTATATTTTAATTTTGAAATTCTTCATTAAGAATTTCTTCTAAATCAATATATAAATTTTCTTCATCTTCTATTTGTTGTTGATTACTTAAAGATAAATTATTTTCAATTTCATTATCATCATAAAAATTTAAATCTATTAATTCTGCTATAAGCAGATCATTAAGATTAGTTTCATTATCATCTTCATCATATAAATCAAAACTATCATCATTATTTTCTTCTTCATTTTCATTTTCATTTTCTTCTTCATCAAAAAAATTACTATTTTCAATTAAAGTTTCTGATATTTCATTAACTATAATTTCAAGCTCTTTTTCATTAAAATTTTCTTTAGAAAATTTTAATTCAGATTTCATATTTGTAATATAAAATGAATGAATTTGTGCCATTGACTGAAGATGGTTAATATTTAATCTGAAAATAATTTTTAAATAAAAGTTATTAAAATTAATAAAATAATTATTTGGACGAATTATTAAAATTAACAAAAAGTTTTTATAAAAGTTAATTATTATATAAATTATTAATTATAATTATATAATTTTTATACTATTTAATTTATTTTAATAAAACAAATTAATAGTACTAAATTATATTTCTAATTAATAATTTACAAAATAAATTTTTTATAGAAAATTTTTATTAATTTATTTTTTTTAGTATTAAGCTTATTTAAATTAAGTTATTTATTATACCTAGTTCTTTTTTTTCCAATCATCCAGTCTAAAATAGAAAATACTCTTTCACATGCTGCTTGGTGAGGAACAATAGAAAATATTTTTAATGCTAATTGTTGTATATAATTATCTGGCTGTTTGCAAGTTGTCCACCAAAGTTCAGGTGTATCATAATCTTCAACATATTCCATATCATATGGTTTAAGCTTTTCTATATATTTTCTAAGCTGTGATAACAAAATTCTATAACTATTATCTTTAGCACCACAATTTTGCCAAATTTTCATAGCATGTAAACAAATTTCACGAAATACTTTATCTTTACATCCTTTACCTAAAATAAAATTTAATAAAATTAATAATTATATTATTTAAATAAAAAATAAATAAAATAAAATATACCTCAATATTTAGGATGTAAAAAATAAGCAAGAAGATAAGTTGTAATATCAAACTGTTTCCAATATCTATTATAAATTTTAATACATTGTTTTTTAAAATTAGAATCTATAATATTAGAAATATTTTTAATTGTAATTGCCATTTTAACTAATTCTAAAAAACATAATGCCATATTGCTTGATTTAGTTTCAACTGCATTAATTGCTCTTTTAGCAGGTGCAAGAACTATTTCTAACTGTTCTACATCTTGCCAAAATTGACGATTACGAAGAATATTTTTAATAGTTAATGCATCTTGAAAAATTTCAGATTGTTTTTCAAGAATCTAAATAATATAAAAATTATTAAAATTTAATAATATTTTATAGTTTAAAACTAAATTATTTTTTATATATAATAATTATTTTAATTATTATAAATAATTATTATATATAATTTAAAATTTTATATAGTTTAAAACTAAAATATTTTTTTATACAATAATTATTTTTAATTACTATAAATAGTTATTATATATAAAAATTAAAATTTTATAAACTATTTAAAATTTAAGTTTTTTAATTAAAAAATCTTATTTTATAAATAATTTACAATATTATAAAAAATATATATAACAAAAATAAAATATATCTTACATTTTTAAGACTATTTTCTAATCTAATAATTGAATTACAACAATCCCATGCAGTAGACCATCTTGTTTTTACTGAAGTTTTTAATCCTCCACCTTTTATAAAAGAATCAATAATATCTTCTTGAAGAGCTGCACCTGCACGATAAGAAGTTTTAAAAAATGTTATTATAGTTTGACATTTTTTAAAAACAGATTTAGCAAAATCTAATTTAATAATATGAGAAGTTATAAGATTTATATGATGTGCTATACATCTTATAGGTAAAATATAAGGATATTTAGTAGAAATTATTTGTTTTGCTAATTGCATAGCTGATTCTGCATCTGAAACAATAGCTGCAAATTTTTTAGATCCAATTGAAGTTAAAACTTTTTCAATTTCAGAAGCATTAAAAGAACCTGTGTGAGATTTGCTTGATTCATCAACTAAAGCATGAATATATTGTTTTCTACTAGGTGTAATAATTACAAAAGCATAAATAGATTTTCCTGAAGGGCTACACCATCCATCTACAGCTAATAAAAATAAATTATATTAATATATTTAAAATTATAAATATATTAAATATAGAATAAATAATACTTTTAATAAATTTTAAATTTAAACTCAAGCTATAATTTATAATTTTAAGTTTAAATATTAATATTAAAATTTAAACTAATAAGTTATAAAATTATAAACTAAGTTTAAATTAAAAAATTTTACCAAAAATATTATCTATTTTATACTTAATATTTTAAATAATAAATTTAAATATATTATTACCTAATGTTAAATTATTTTCATTTTCAAGTTCCTTATTAATTTTAATTAAAACAGTAGAAATTTCTTGATTTAAAATAGTTGATGAAAGTATTTTTCTTTCAGGAGGAGAATAACCAAGACAAAGACATTGAATAAAATCTATAAAATATGGATGATTAACAGTAGAAAATGGAATACCACAGCATATAAAAAATCTAATTAATGCTTGATCAATTCTATTTTTTTTACTTTTTTCCATTTTTGTTGGTGATTCATAAAAATTTGTTATTAATTTTCCAGAACTATCTTTTTTTTCATTTTTTTAACAGAATTTTCAGTAGCTAATATTTCTAAATATTCTATTTTAATATCTTGTGATATAGAATTACAAAATAATGCTAAATGAGCTTTTAAATCCTCAGGTCTTCCTCTATTCCATTTTTCAGTACAATAACTACATGATGCTGAATAATGTCCATCTCCTACAGGTTCTTTATTAAAATGATCCCAGACATTAGCTTCTTTACGGCCTCTTTAGGTTTTTTTAGAAGTGTTTTCAGATACAGTATCAGACATAATTGAGTTTTAAAAACGAAATTGCACAATTTTTAATATTTTATAAGTTTGATTTTTTAAATAAGTTTAATAAATATTATTTTAAAAAAAAAACAAACAAACTTCAGGCTTTTAAGTTTATAACTAAACAAACTTAGCCTCAAAAAGTAACAATTATTAAAGTTTATTTAGAGAATTGATATTTGCACTATAAATTTTTGCTATTCACGATTACTTTGATTTTATCACAAATTATTTAAAAATTTTCTTAAACTTTGATTAAAGATATCTCAGCAACCAGTTAATTAAATTTGATAAATTTTTTTTTTATTCGAATTCTATAGTTTCTTAGAATTTGAATAAAAAAAATTCATCGAATTTGATTGATTGGTTGCTGAGATATCTTCAATCAAATTTTTGTAAACAATTTTGCAGTTTCTAAATAACCATATAACAAATGTTTTATAAATTTTCTCAAAGTTTATCAAAGATAACTTGGCAACCAATCAATCAAATTCGATGAAATTTTTTTTATTCGAATTATACAAAACCATAGAATTTGAATAAAAAACTTTTATCGAATTTGATCAAGATATCTTTGATCAAATTTTGTAAAAAATTTTGGCGCAGTTTCTATGAGACAGTTTAAAATATTTTTCAATCTTTGATTGAAGTTATTTTGGCAACCAATTATCAAATTCGATAAATTTTTTTATTTGAATTCTATAGCTTTGTAGAATAAAAAAAAAAAAAAAAATTCACGAATTTGATCAATTGGTTGCCGAGTTATCTTTGATAAAAGTTTTGTAAATAAGTTTGCAATTTCTAAATAATCATGTGACAAACATTTTATAAAATTTCTCAAAAGTTTATCAAAGATATATCGGAAACCAATTGAGCTATAGAATTCGAATAAAAAAAAAAATTTTATCGAATCTAATTAATTAGTTGCCAAGATATCTTTGATCAAATTTTTGTAAACAATTTTGGCGCAGTTTCTATATAACAGACGGTTTAAAATTTTCAAAGATAATTTGTGATAAAATCGATAATATTTTTTTGAGGCTAAGTTTTAAATTATAAACTTAACAACTCGAAGCTTAATATTTTTTATTAATGAGAAGCCACATGATAATTATTTATAATAATTATAACATTCCCATAAATATTTATATCTAAAAAATTTTTAAATCTAAGCAAAATGCAACGCCGTATTGTACTTAAGAACAACTTTAATGAACTAGTCAATAACATTATCAGGTTATAATAGCTTTATTTATGGCTTAGATAATAATATAGATAGTTTGTATATTCTAAAATTTTGTTAGCATTATGTGATACTTGTTATTAAAAGTGCTTTTAAATATATGGGGTGTCTTCAATTAAAAGGGCCCATTTTTACATTTTTTTGAAAAATGAGTTTTCGTTAAATTCATATAAATTTTGACATGATTGACTTTTTTTAATTATAAATGAAAGTCGAATTACATAATAAAAAATCAAGATAATGTAAAAAGAAAAATTACATGAGGCTGCGTAGAGCCAACACATCACGAGTTTACCCGATAGTCACCTGCCGCCTTTAACCAATCAATATCGTGAAATTTGATTGATCCCGGATCAGTCCGAAAATCAAAACAAATAATTAAACTCAAATATTTCAAAATAAAATATATGTAAAAATGGGCCCTTTTAATTGAAGACACTCCATATAACACAAGCGGAATTTTATTATATATTATTGCAGCATTACAGTATTTAATACAACGATAATATTATGATATAATAATTAGAGATGTGCAAATGATATTATATCTCGTGCAATATCATATGATATGCAAAATATATGCTAGCACAAGAGGCACGTCTCTAATTATAATCTTTAGATACAATAGCATTATGGTATTTTGGCATTACGGCATTACAGCATTACGGCATTACGGCATTATGGTATTACGGCATTACGGCATTGCGGCATTGCGGCATTACGGCACAAAATAATTACGGCAAAAAATACGGCAATGCCGTTGACGTATTAATTTGCCAAATTAATTCTACCACCAACAATATGTTAGGCATAGACTAGTTCCAAAAGATTCGTGCTTGCATTCACTTCGACGAGAACAAATTAATCTTCAGATAGCTAGGAAAGAGTACTGAAGTACCTATTATTCAATTCCATGAGGAAAAGCCTGAAGTACTACCCGAAGACCCTAATGAAGAAGTAGAAGACTTCTTTAATACCTACGAGGAAGCAAATACTGAAGAAGTCGAAAGCTACTATACCAATAGTCCTGCGATATACTTGACGGCTCTTGAAGAAATTTCGGTCCCCGAAAATGAGAAAAAACAACAAACAAGCTATACAAATATAATTAAAGAGTTAATAAAAACCACTATACTGAATGAGCAACAACAAACAAAAGCTATGCCCCTATTAAATAAGTTTCGCAACGTATTTGCCCCTGAGTTAAGCCAGTTGGGCTGATACCATGAAATCCACTATGAAATAGATACCGGGGATGCCAGGCCAGTTAAACAAAACACTTACTAAATATCTCCAGATGCACAAGAATTTCTACAGAAAGAAATAAAGAAGCTATTGGATAATGAACTAATATACGAATTCAAGAGTCTATGGATCTCTCCAGTTGTCATAGTCCCCAAGAAAAATGGAAAACTACGACTATGTGTTGACTATCGCAAGCTCAATAATGTAACCAAAAAAGATGCCTACCCCCTACCGAGAATTGATGACCTTTTGGAAACTTTTGGCAAGGCAAGATAGTTTTAAAGCTTAGATCTATCCAGTGGAGTGCTAGTGGCTACTGGCAAATTGGTGTGAGTCCCAAAGATTAAGAGAAAACTGCCTTTGTCACCAAATATGGGGTATACACCTTTAAAGTAATGCCTTTTGGGTTATGTAATGCCCTAGCAACCTTTCAGCAAGTAATGAACCACATATTAGAGGCGTTTATTAGACAGTTTGTGGCTGTCTATTTGGATGCCATCATAATCTACTCATCTACCTTCAAGAAACATCTAGACCACATCCAAGCAGTTCTAGCTGAAATTGAAAACTCAGGACTAAAACTAAACCAAAAAAAATGTGACCTGTTTAAAAATAGTATTAAGTTTTTAGGTCATGTGGTAAGCCAAGACAGGGTTGAACCTGATAAAGATAAAGTTATAACGGTCCAGGAATATCCTACCCCAACAAGCCTAAGGCAACTTTATAGATTCATTAGTCTTGTTTCATACTACAGACATTTTATTCCCCAATTTGCTACTATAGCCAAACCTCTACACAAACTGTTAGAAAAGGAAGTAGAGTATGATTGGACTGAATTGCAAGAAAAGGCCTTTGAAACTCTAAAAACCTGCCTCACTACAGCACCAGTACTTCAATATCTTGACTGTGAAAAACCCTTCTACCTACATACTAATGCCTCAGGTACAGGATTAGGAGCAGTATTAGCCCAAAAAGATGAAGCCAAGAAGGAGTATTCTATCGCATATGCTAGCAAGAGCCTTACTTGTCCTGAACGAAACTATGCAGCCACCGAATTGGAATACTACGCAGTAGTTTGGGCAGTAGAATACTTCTACCACTACTTAGGATACAAGCTGTTTATTGTAGTAACTGACCACTCTGCTCTAAAATAGCTCCAAAAACCTGCCTTGAATGCCAAAGAGCTCGATGGATATTGTGACTACAGCTCTACAACTTCACAGTAATTCACCGGGCTGAGAGAATCCATAATAATGCAGATGCTTTATCCCGAATGATTGATAGATTACCTGAAAATAAAAAAAAAGAAAAGGATAAAGTAATTACCAAAAAGTAGCAGATATAGAGAATGCTGCTGCAAAATGTTCTAGTACTATTACTCAAGAATTACTCGCAATCCAGAAAACTGACCCAGTAGAAAAAGTAGAGGTCTTTCAGGCTATTGTGCAAGAATACTTCGAGGATAATTCATGATGAAGTAGAAATACTTCTTTGGAATGATACTGATGAAGAAAGAAATGACTCAGGCTATGAAGAAGAGGAGTGGAAAATAGATCTAACTAACAGTGAAATTGAAAAAGAGTGGTACTACCATACCCTTTTAACAACCCTAGCTGATAAAACGGAAAGGGTGATCACCTGGGCCACAATAAATGGGTATCAGTACGAACCCCACAATGACCATGACCTAGAAAACGATACCCAATTTATGAACATTGTTGAAACCTACCATATTGAAATACCTCCGTGGGGAGCACTGGCTACAGGACTAGAATTCATAGAAAATGCTACTAAAAACAAAAATAATAGCATTGAGCCCTCTTTTCTCTTCGACCAAAGCTGGGATATGGAAACCAGCTAAGACTCATTTGATGAAATGGAAATTGATGCTAAGGAGTGGGCCCAACCTTTTGACGAGTATATAGACTGGAAAACCTATGATAGCATGTAAAAAAAAGTTAGATTGCAATGATAATAATCAAAAATTAAGTTACTTACTCGGACCTAGTTCAGATTACATCCCTGACTAAAAGTAAAATATTCAAATAAATATAGTTAAGAGAAAAGAAAAATTAAGAAAAAAAAAAAAAAAAAAAAAAAAAAAAAAAAAAAAAAAAAAAACTGCCAAGCAACAACAACAGTACTCTACCGTTAGTGAACCCAAAATCACCAAACCAGAGATTCTGTGGTCATGATTCATGATCTACTACAGATATTTACCTATTACGGCATAGAGAACTGGATTGATCTTTCGCCCAAGGTTCTATGGAGTTTCTGTTCTAAACACTATTTCGGAAAAGTATTCAAAGTTAGCTTGGATGTACCCCAAAAGGACAAGGGACAAGGCACTAAAAAAAAAATAAAAATTTTTTTCTTGAAACTAGAACCTACTACTATGAACCCTCCAAAGTTGATAAAGACAAAAGTCGAAGCCTACTAATCTGAGTTAATCAACAAAACGCAAGGACTTTGACTTTGTAACTCTTAACTTTTTAGATCTTGTTTCTCAAAGTGTCCTAAGCTGGATTTGAAGTTATCTGGAAGTTACTCAAATTCGACATAAAACTGGAAGTAGTGCTCCTACAGACCAGACTCGAACCAGACTTTAGTCAAGTCTGAGTCTGGTCTGATTTTCGGACCGGGCTCAGACTTTTATATTCAGACTTTTTAGTCAAGTCTGAGTCTGGTCTGGGTCTGGTCCGAAGTCTGCAGACTGGTCTGAGTCCGAATACATTTATATGTATTTTTTGGCACTGAACAAGTTTACTTAGTGCATTTTGTTAGAATAAATTAGTAAAATTTTATGAATCATAAGATTTTATAGAATTTTATTAATAAAATTTTATAAAATCTTATAATTCACAAATATTTATTAATTAATTCTAACAAAATTCACTAAGTAAACTTGTTCAGCACCTAAACATGCATCAAAACGGCTGGTTTGTTTTTATTTTACTTGTAATTTAGAGATTTGATGCACAATTTTGGATTTTTGATCAAAAAAGACAAATTTTAACATCTTATCTCCAAATTTCAAGTAAAATAAAAACAACCCTGCCGATTTAATGTATTTTTAGGTGCTGAACAAGTTTACTTAGTGCATTAAGTTAGAATTAATTAGTAAAATTTTGTGAATCATAAGATTTTATAGAATTTTATTAGTAAAATTCTATAAAATCTTAAAATTCACAAATTTTTATTAATTAATTCTAACAAAATGCATTAAGTAAACTTGTTCAGCACCTAAAAATACATTAAATCGGCAGGGTTGTTTTTATTTTACTTGAAATTTGGAGAAAAGATGCATAATTTTGGATTTTTGATCAAAAAAGTCAAATTTAAGCATCTTTTCTCCAAATTTCAAGTAAAATAAAAACAACCCTGCCGATTTAATGTATTTTTAGGTGCTGAACAAGTTTACTTAGTGCATTTTGTTAGAATTAATTAATAAAAATTTGTGAATTATAAGATTTTATAGAATTTTATTAATAAAATTCTATAAAATCTTATGATTCACAAAATTTTACTAATTAATTCTAACTTAATGCACTAAGTAAACTTGTTCAGCACCTAAAAATACATTAAATCGGCAGGGTTGTTTTTATTTTACTTGAAATTTGGAGAAAAGATGCTTAAATTTGACTTTTTTGATCAAAAATCCAAAATTATGCATCTTTTCTCCAAATTTCAAGTAAAATAAAAACAACCCTGCCGATTTAATGTATTTTTAGGTGCTGAACAAGTTTACTTAGTGCATTTTGTTAGAATTAATTAATAAATATTTGTGAATTATAAGATTTTATAAAATTTTATTAATAAAATTCTATAAAATCTTATGATTCATAAAATTTTACTAATTTATTCTAACAAAATGCACCAAGTAAACTTGTTCAGCGCCAAAAAATACATATAAATATATTCGGACTCAGACCAGTCTGCAGACTTCGGACCAGACCCGGACCGGACTCATAGTTGAGTCTGAGTCTGGTCTAAAGTCTGAAATTAGTAAAATTTAGAGTCTGAGTCTGGTCTGATCCCGGACCAGACCCAGACTGGACCAGACTCGGACCGGACCTAGGAGCACTAACTGGAAGTAACAAAAGAAAAATTTTTGTAATACAAAAAAAAAAAATTTTAGACAAAGACCACACGTAACCCTGAAATAAAAGTAGAAAAAGTAAAGATTGTAGATGCCCACCAAACTTGGAGCTACAAAAGACAACAAAAGAAGAGAAATTTTTTTTAGACGAAGAATCACACGAATTGAAGTTAGAAAAATTAGGGACTATAAATACCCATGAAACGTAGAGTTATGAAAGACGATCAAGATTCAGAAAATTAAATACAGACGAAGGAAGATTGGCAAGATACCAGGTGGATAGTAGTAACTGCCTAAGTGAAAGAACCAGAACAAGAACCAATAAAAAAAGAAAACAAGACACGTCGAAGAAACAGAGGAAAAACCAACACTAAATTAAATCTAGTCCAGGTCGTCGGTAGCCTGGCAATAGAAAAGAAATTAAAACAAGAATAGGAAAAAACTCAAGAAAAGAACTCGAACGTATAGGATGGAATAAAGAAGGAAACATCCCATTACCTGCTGGATAAGACTCAAGAGAAGCCCCAGAGGAATGTCAAAGTGTAACCATAGGAAAACCCGAGTAAAGAAAGAAATAAAAGATTAGGATGGAAAGAAAAAAGGAAGTATCCATATCTTATGCCAGATAAGCCTTATGAGGAAGCCCTGGATAGATATCAAAACGTAACCCTATATACGTCGCAGGCTCGTGTGAAAAGCCAGAAGTAATCTAAAGTAGTATCCATCAGATTGGATACTGCTATAAAAACGGAATTGGCGTTGAAAAAGATGAACTGGGAAAGAGTAAAGAAACATACTTACAAGACTGAAATCTGACATTAAGCTCAATCCAGTCTAGGTCGTCGGTGCCCTAGCTTAAAGAAGTACCCAAACCTCGATTTTCTCTTTTCTTGTGGAACTCGAAAATAAGGGTGGAAAAGTTGTGAAAGGCAAATCTGACTTATGTACCCGGAAGTTGAGGCTGTGCTCGATGTCTATTTTTATTTTATTTTTATTTCTATATATATCTTTTCTATTTTTAAATATTACATTTAGCGTTACTATTTATAGTAAGGCCGTGACTCGATGGACTCGATAGAGTCGAAAGAGTCAAAAGAGTCAAAAGAGTCCATAGACTCCATTGAATCCATCGAATTGATTTTTAGTCTGTAATTAAAAGTATATAAGGGCCGTTTTTTATGTTTATTGAAGGAAACAGTAGTTCATACCAGTTCAGAATAGTTTCCCTAAGTTCGAAGTAGTCCTTTTTAGTCTAGTTCCAGTTAGTAACCTTCGAAATTATGATCATTACAAGAACAACAATCGAAAGTCAGCATCGAAATCCTATAAGCTGCAAAGAAAAGAAAGGCCCCGAAGATTAGTAGAAGAATACAAATGCTCAAGAACAATAAGAAGTAAATGGAGATACTTATCTTAAGTCCAACCTATCTATCACAAGACTCTCCGANTCAGAATAGTTTCCCTAAGTTCGAAGTAGTCCTTTTTAGTCTAGTTCCAGTTAGTAACCTTCGAAATTAGAGTAGAAGTGTTAGCTAAAGAACTTTTTATTTCCTTTTGTACCATTTTCTTTTATTAAATAAAAACATATACTTACTTTGTCCCATAAAAAAATACAGTATTCTTGTAAAATCAATTCCTCATAATAGCCTTCTTGTCCCCATAACCCATAATAAAATAAGAAATAAGAAAGAGAATTAGTATCTGATTTCCTGTATTTATAATAAAATACATAGTGATTACTGCCTTGATTACCCATTTATAGAACAATAACGACCTTGTGACCCACATTGTCGACCAACCATCGATTTCTGAAAACAAGCTAATTTATCCTGATTCATGTGACTCCAATGATGATCATTACAAGAAGCAAAGTTCGAAATTCGGCATTCGAATACCCTAAGCTACAAGAAAAGAAAGACCCCGAAGATTAGTAGAAGAATACAAATACTCAAGAACAATAAGAAGTAAATGGAGATACTTATCTTAATTTCAATCTAACCATCACAAGACTCTCCGAACCTTGAGAACTGGACCAAGTCTTTCCACGCCTCTTTCTGCTTTTCAGTTCAAGGTTTAGAAGTTTTGACTGGTATTTAAATAGAGTTTTAGTTGAGTACAGAGGTAATTAGTAATTATATAGTAAACTCCTGCAAACAAAACTTTACAGTGTAACCCCACACTGCTCTTAAGTAATTTTATAGTATAGATTGGATATAGGAAAAATAAAAAAAAAATAAAAAAAAACTGAATGTGCATGTTTGGGTAAAGGTATAAACAAGGCATATGAATATATATGGGTAAATTATAGTTATGGTTAAGAAAATTTGCTTGTATAAGTAAGACAGGTATGTACACTCTACACACTCTCTACACTACTCTCAAATTAAAATTAAAGGTAGTGGTCTATAAGTAAAGCCTTGTGAGGAGAAAAATGAACACATTTTTGTATAGAGGTTTGAATAAGGTATATAAACACATATATCACATGTGAAAGTGAGTGTGTACATTCCATACTACTTGTATATAATGATATAGTATACAGAACATGTATTAAAAAAAAGGAAAGGAATACACAGGTTCATGTAGAAGTATAAACTAGGCACACAAATGCATATGTTCATGCGTGGGTATGAGCAAGGCAGGTATGCATACCCACATTGCCTTTAAGTTACAGTTAATGAAAATGATACATAGTACCATGTGAATATGTATGTTCAGGTATGTGCATAGATTGAGGAGTGATTGAGGCAGGTATGTACACCCACACTAAACTATGTTAAGGTGATCCAGAAGAGTTAAGGAGCTTTTGCATAATATTACATAAAGTAATGTTACAGAGTAGATATGATTATCTGTTATGTTTCTAGAAGTAGTTAAATATATGTGGGCATGCATAGCAGTGTTTAAAATTCAATTTATTTTAATATGCGGAAAAACTTAGCAATTCTTGTAAACATAATAAAAAAATCAAAAAATTATGTGCAACATGTGCAAGACATAATAGAATCTGCAGATTTTAAAAATTTTTTGCATATGGAATTAACTTTCAATCTGCATTCCGCAGATTCCGCATATAGATTTTAAACACTGATGTATAGTAAGCAGGTGCATAAAAAAAATGAAATGAAAAGGGAGTAGTGGTATACAGGTATGGGTATGTTTCTTAGCCAAGATGCTATGATCCTTGTCAACAATTCTATACCAATAACACAATATGTCATATATAAAATTTTTATTATACATGTAGGTCAAATAATTGATGCACCCAAATTTCATATATAAAATTTGAGTAAATTTTGCTTTCTTGACTTATTTAGCAAGAAGAAGCTGTCAGTTTAGTTTCTGGGTCTGAGTTTGCAATTTTTCTAGCATTAGAAGGCTTTTTTTATAAAATTTTAAAGGTTGTTTATAATAAAATTGCAACTAATTATACTAACAAAGTTAACCAATTTTTTGATAATTTTTACTATTTGTTTATAAGTGATTATAAGTAATGCAATTAGGACTGTCAACTGAATTGACAGAACTATTGTCTAATTTGGTGAAATGATGTGCATCTCTTATAAACAAATAGTAAAAGTTGTCAAAAAATTGGCTAACTTCATTAGCACAATTAGTTGTAATTTTATTATAAACCACCTTTAAAATTTTATAAGAAGAGCCTTACCTTCTAATGCTAGAGGAATTGCAAACTCGGACCCAGAAACTAAACTGACAGCTTCTTCTTGCTAAATAAGTCAAGAAAGCAAAATTTGCCCAAATTTACATATAAAATTTGGGCGTGTCAATCATTTGACTCATAATTAAAAAATTTACACACATGATCTGCGTGACAAATCGTGTTACTGATACTGTATTACGTTGTTTGCATAAGAGGACATGACTGTAGGTATAAAGGTTGGTCATGACCGTTATGTGCGAGGAAGGGGCACACCACGAGACGAGCAATAATAATGATCCGCTTGTGAACGAAGTCACAAGGCGGACATTTATTGTGCGTAGGGTGTCCAGGATTATGATGCGACATAATATGCGCATAATTTGACCTGTACCGCATACGCATTATGCGTCACATAAATTTGCATAATTTGGGTCATTCCGCATAATAATTCGCATAATATAAGTGTACAAGTTTTTGGCCAATGAAATTGCTCAAAATAGAATAAAAAGTTAGAGTTGGAACCGATGTATTTTTTCACTAGTTTAAACCGAGTTGATCGGTTTGGCATATGAAAAATAAAACCGGTTCCAAATTCCAGATAGATAGGACAAGATGACCAATCACGACACTTTTAAAAATTTCATTGATCAATTTTAAGCGGCCTATGTACAATGTACTTAAATTAATATACAAGATAACATAATCTAAATAGATATTTAAAAAAATCTAATATTAGATATCCGAGAATTCGCGCAATTTTTTGCATATTTTGCATAATTTGTGGTATATCGCATAATATGCTGCATATTTTAAGCTAAAAACTTGCATAATTTGCAATTTTCCGCATGCATAATTTGGCCATCCTCGCATCATAATCCTGGACACCCTAATTGTGCGTCACCGGACCTTCCATGTGACGGAAGATCACAGACGAAATGGATGATCTGCATCAATCTCTTTGTTCATGGAATTTTCTGCTTGAACATTGTGTCCAGCTATCCGCCACCACGCCCCAAAAGAAGAGAGGGGTAAGGGAAAAGGGTGATACATTGCTACAGAGTCACTGTACTTTCAGCGAGAATGAAGAAGAGACAAGCAAAGAGATCGAAGTACTATGCTCGAGAAGATCTACTCACGTAACGACTGCGGCTTGTTCCGCGACCTATCCCATACTGTATTACGTTGTTTGCATAAGAGGACGTGACTGTAGGTATAAAGGTTGGTCACGATTGTTGTGTGCGAGGAAGGGGCACACCACGAGACGAGCAATAATAAATTTAATTCTTCGGCAACCAGCATACAATAAGCCAGTTACCAAATGAATGAATCTCTTGGTAGATTTGAGCAAGACTTTTATAACTTTGGTAAAACAATTCTCAAGAAAATCTTACCAAAATTTGAAATTATACCCCTGCGCGTTATTTCTCGAATATACGGTACATTGGCTCTTAAAGCTTGTTATTTTTTAATCCGATTTGATGTAAAATTACTTGACACGCATAATTTTAGCATAGATTGAAACATAAATCTTTAATAATAAAGTTTATATAAGATTACTTAAAAATATAATTTATTATAAGTTAGGTGAAGCTTTTACATGTTTGTTATGCTACAAAAAATTAATTTATTATGAAAATCAAAGGAGAAATGTCCGGTGCTACCTAATATAGCTAAAACAAATATATACATATAAATAGCTTTATTGTATTATAACTCTATTAAACGTTGCAAGCCCAGTTCTATTTTAAATTTTACAAGAAAGACAGCTCCCTTCCAGCATAATGATTACAATCAAAATTCTAAGACTTCGTTACCCAACCCTGATTTTTTTTAATGTAGGAGCAATAATTTTGTCAGATACAATTTGTATTTTAGATTATTCTTTATGTTTATTCATTATTCGGCAAGTTTTCTTCATGCTGACTTAAAGCAAATGTATTATTTGGCTTAATTTCTAATATTTATTTAAATCTGCAAAGTGATAATTCGTATTTTTCATTATGCGATAAGTTGTACCACGGTTGCTTAAAGCAAATGCATTATTTGGCTCGATTTCCATCGATTTATTTAAATCTGCAAGTGATTCTTCATATTTTTTCATCATGCGATAAGTTGCACCACGGATGCTTAAAGCAAATGCATTATTTGGCTCAATTTCTAACGATTTATTTAAATCAGCCAACGATTCTTCATATTTACCCATCATATAATAAGTTGCCCCACGGCTGCTTAAAGCAAATGCATTATTTGGATCAATTTCTAATGATCTATTTAAATCTGCAAGTGATTCTTCATAGTTTTTCATCATGAGATAAACGTTCCCACGTTCACTTAAAACAAATGCATCATTTGGTTTGATTTCTATCGATTTACTTAAATCTGCAAGTGATTCTTCATATTTACCCATCATATTATAAACTGATCCACGGAATTTTAAAGCAAATGCATTATTTGGTTCGATTTCTAACGATTTATTAAAATCAGCCAACGATTCTTCATAGTTTTTCATCATGTGATAAACTTTCCCACGTTCATTTAAAACAAATGCATCATTTGGTTTGATTTCTATCGATTTATTTAAATCTGCAAGTGATTCTTCATAGTTTTTCATCATGAGATAAACTTTCCCACGTTCACTTAAAACAAATGCATCATTTAGTTTGATTTCTATCGATTTATTTAAATCTGCAAGTGATTCTTCATATTTACCCATCATATTATAAACTGATCCACGGAATTTTAAAGCAAATGCATTATTTGGTTCGATTTCTAACGATTTATTAAAATCAGCCAACGATTCTTCATAGTTTTTCATCATGTGATAAACTTTCCCACGTTCATTTAAAACAAATGCATCATTTGGTTTGATTTCTATCGATTTATTTAAATCTGCAAGTGATTCTTCATATTTATCCATCATTGAATAAGTATTTCCACGTTGTTCTAAAGTAAATGCATTATTTGGTTCGATTTCTAACGATTTGTTTAAATCTGCAAGTGATTCTTCATATTTACCCATCATATTATAAACTGATCCACGGCTGCTTAAAGCTAATGCATTATTTGGCTCGATTTCTAACGATTTATTTAAATCAGCCAACAATTCTTCATATTTACCCATCACGCAATAAATTTCACCGCGTTGACCTAACGCCCGTGTGTAATTTGGTTTGATTTCTAACGATTTGTTTAAATCTGCAAGTGATTCTTCATATTTACCCATCTTGCAATAAGTTGAACCACGACGACTTAACGCAAATGCATCATTTGGTTCGATTTCTAATGATTTATTAAAATCAGCCAACGATTCTTCATAATTATCCATCATTCGATAAGTATTTCCACGATTTTTTATTGCAAATGCATCCCTTGGTTCAATTTCTAATGATCTATCTAAATCTACAAGTGATTCTTCGTATCTTTTTAAATGACAGTATGCTACTCCGCGATTGTTTAATACCAAAGCATTATCAGGTTCTATTTCTAATGATTTATTAAAATCTACAAGTGAATCCTTACACCTTTTCATCATTCGATAAATTTCTCCACGGCTTATCAATAACTTTACATTATTTGGATCGATTTCTAATAATTTATTTAAATCTAAAAGTCTCTTTTTATAATCGTCAATATCATCATAATTTAATAGAGATGAAGAGGAATCTTGCATTAAAATTTTATCTGTTGAATCAGAAATAAATAGACTTGAATTACTGTAATTAACCGAATGAATTGGATCATGAACTTTTAATGTATTAAAATCTTGACCAATTTTATTTATATCATGATCATTATTGTCACTTAAATCTTTTAGGCGTAAAAAGACTTGCTGAATATCTGGTCGACTATCTGGATTATGCTGCCAACAATCTATTTATGATTAAAATAATTAGTAAAGTTTCTTTTCAAGATAAAATACATAAAATGAAATAAAGCATATAAAAATATATTACATAAATAATACATTAAATAAAAATATATAATATTATACCTGTATAGATCTTTATATATTCAGGCGGGGTTCCTAGAATATGGTTTTCTCGAAGACCATCAACAATTAATGATGCAAGCTGATATGGTTCAATATCATTCTTAAAAGGTGGGTAGCCGCTAGATATTTCCCACATAAGAATGCCAATACTATATATATCTGATTTTTTATTGAATTTAAATATTTCGTTTCCGCGTCTTGATCCTTCAAAACTCTGTGGGTCTATATATGCAATAAACCTCCCAAATTTTTGACTTGAAATGGTCGCTTCATCCAATCGTCTCGAAAGTCCAAAGTCTGCAAGCTTAATATTCTTTTGATGAACAAGTATATTATTTGAATGCTTTTAAAATTCTAAATATATATAAGTCTTAAGAAGGTAATAAAAATCATAAGTAGAAATTGAAAAAATTACCAGATCACGATGGATTATACCTTCGACATGCAAGCATTTAATGGCACTAGCAATTTGTAGCGCAAAATTAATCTTATCATACCAAGAAAGATACTTAAAGTTATTTCGCAAATATGTTCTTAAAGTTCCACTATCAGCATATTCAAGAACAAACATATGATGCATGAAGCTTAAATTCTGTTTATCTATAAGTTCAAATAGGTGAAATTTATTTATTTCCAAAGAAATAAGTGTTCAAATTATGAATTAAATTAGAGAATTTACCTTCATTCTTCGTAGCACCGTATAGACGTATAATATTAGAATGCATGTCTATTCTACAATGTAATTTAAGCTATTGAAATTTATAATTATAACAAATGAATAATACCATTTTTATATAACTATAAAAAATCTCATAATATATAGACCAATTACCTCATTAACAATTTCTTTAATAGATACGTTATTACCTTTAAACGACTTTAATGCGACAGTAATTTCATTGTCCTTGAAAGTTGCACGATACACTTTTCCATAACCACCTTCTCCAATCAATTCAACATCCTTGAAGCATGTATATTCGTAAAACTTAACCTGCCCTTCAACAAGGTATTTTTGAATTTGATCATCTGTGATATCTCTCTCAAATTCATCAGTATTAAACTGTTCGATTTCTTGAACATTCGGCATTTCGATTTGTAGAGGCTCGGACATCTTAACAAACAAAATTTGTGTCAGAGAATTTGGAAAAGAAATTTTAGGAAATTTGAATAGCTAAACACAGAATAAGCAAGGAATTTAAGAAACAGACAGACGAATGTTATTCATCTAAATAAAAAAATATCGTTAGCAGATGTTTTACCTTGTGAAGAAGTTGCCCGACTGTGATATTTTGAATCGGAGTAAGATAGATGCACCAATAAATTTTGTATCCTCTATATTCGTCATTTTCATCATCATTACTATAATAGTCCTCCTCACAATTACTGCAATTGTCACTTCCATCATTACTACACTTGTCGTTTATATAATCATTTCTATAATCTAATTATTGTGGTTGTCATTTCCATCGTTACTACAGTTGTTATTTCCATCATCGTCACTTCTATTATTACTATCGTCATCATTATCATCACTATTTTGTTCAATAATATGATTTTTAACATTTATTAAAATACCTTTCTCATTAACAGTTTTAATAGAAGTTACAAATAATGTTTTATTGTCTGATGATGGATATTTGCACGTATAGGCAAAAACTGCATTAGTTGGAAGCTTTGATAATTTTGGAGATATTGACAAATTAATATCAAAGTTTTGATTCTCATTAATTTCAGTGTCTGTAGAACCAGTATTTACAACAATAAAATTTAGATCATATGAACATTCATATTGATGTATAATTTCTTCTGGATTTCCAACCAGCATCCAATTAATATTCATTTTTTTATAGTCCAATCTAAATAAATAATAGATTAAAAAAATTATCTTAAATAGTAATAAAACTCAATTATTGATTCCTTACTTTTCATTAGAAATATTTTCGATGATTATAGAAAATCCAAAAATGTTTTCAGATTTAAATTTAAGGTTCATCTCATTAATCTGTTCTCCAAATATTGTTGAAATACTTCCATAAAGTTGATATTTATCACTTTTTAGTTGGTTTTTGAATATGACACGATAATATATCACGGATGCGTCGACTTGCTCACTACCGATCTTAAGTATTTCTTGCTTAACATCAGATAATTGTAAGTGTTTTGAATAAATGCTTCTTGAGAAAGGTTCTTTGCGCCCATTAATTCCAAGAATTGATTTGATCTTGCTTCGAATTGGCTCTTCGAAGATTTCGTAAATTGCAATCATATCTTCATATCCGATAACTTGTAATTCAACTTCATCTTGGTAACAAGATCTAATCCAGTTATCAAGGTCATCAAGTTCTATTTTTTCATTGTTTGTGGTCAAAAAATAACTATCCCCATTCCAATTGAAGTATAAAAGCATTTTTGTTAGTTGCTGTGAGATCTTTTTAAAGTTGTCAAGAGTTGTCCATTCAATACTATCTTCTTTAATGCCACAATCTTTATTCTTTTTTGCATATTTAGACAATTTGAATCCTAATATAATTTGTTGAGCAAAGAAATTTCCAAAGTTTGAAAAGACATTCATTAAATTTAAATAAGGTTCCGATCCTTCAATGGCATTTTCTATCGCATTCATAAATTCTTTAGATGGTTTAATTAATTCTTTACGCAAGTGTAACTTAACCTTTCGATTTACAACAGTGAAACAAATGCGTTCCTCTTTTTCATGATTAAATAAGGGATGAGTGGTAGAATGTTCAAAATCAAGCAATGCACGCCATTCCAATGGCAAATTATCTTCAGAGGTTAAGCAAATTTGATTTTTTATAAAGAATATGTCATTTACTCTTTCACAACAAAACACCTTTGCAATAAATTTGTTTTGATCCTCTAAGATGGAAAATTTGACTGATTGAATAAAATCAAAAGATCGATTTTTTCCTAGTTTTACATCCTCCATTGCCAAGATTAATCCATGATCCGGTTTGCAATTGTTGATATTTTTTTGAAAATAGCTTATTTGTTTATTTTCATATTGGAAGGGAATACATGGTTCGTATTGTAGCAAATGAGAAATTTCTTCGTCAGAAAAAGATTGAGTTGCTGTAACAAATATTTTTTTAATAGGTACTTTCAAAGTGGATTATTTTTATAAGTTGATCGCAAAACTTACATGCAACATTATCCACTTTTTCTTCGAATGAAATATATAGCACATCGCCATCGTTAATAATTTTTCCAACTTAATAACCTCTTCGGATTTTAATGGAATTTCTTGAAATGTTTCACTATCCAAAAATTTAAAATGATGTTGGACAAGTTGGTTTTCGATTAATTCATTACGAATTTTAGACAAATTATCGTTAAGTTCATTATTGGATATAAAATTTTGAATCGTTATTTTATCATCTAAAATAATAAACAATTCTCTTCTTATAGAGATTTCGTTATTATTGATTATACTAGATAACTTTATGCTGTAATCAAGTAATTTACTTCTTGGACCAAGTGTTATTTGATCATTATAAACAAAAAAAAATTGATATCTATTATCTTTATAATCATAGCCTAATTTTGTTACTATTTGATCATGGGCCTCAGAAAGAGTCAAATTGTCATCTAATATCACTTCGAAATAATCATTAGTGTTAACTAATTTTATTCGCATTCTTTTTTTTCTTTTAAAGATTTTTGTCCATAAATAGAATATTAAGTGAAAAGTTTCTGTCACTTGGAAGATAATGACCACTTTATTATTTTACAAATAAAATTCAAATTTTAATGCGTTAAAAACTTTAGCCCTTATAACTGTATAAGGACATTATCAGCAAGCTGCATATCAGATATGTGTATAGCGTATGTACGCACGTACAGTACGTACAGTGCAATAAATCTAAAAACCACAATTTATACACAAAATACATGCATTGGAAATCCTAAACCAATAAAATGTGTATGTTAATACTTTATATGAATTTAAATGTGCTCTTGTTGTCTGCTTTGCGTAATCTGTAATCTATAATCAAGTTACACATTAAAACGTACAACATAAGTACAAAGTTTACTTATCAGTTATGTACTCCTATAAATGTACCCTATACTACTATCGAACAAAACCCTTCATTTTGAAGAATTAAATTAAAAGTTTACATTCTATGAATTTTCTTTTTCGTTAACTTATTAATGCATAATGAATCAATCACCACTAATTAAAGTAGTGATTAATTCTGTTGACAGTAAGCTGAATTTATATTTAGATTACGATTTAACCCTTTCTGAAGCTTACCGCCAAATAAAAGAGCGATTAAATTCCAAGTTTAATGATGATAGATATAAATTTTTCTTTAAAGATATTGATGTAGAGCTTGATCCCAACAAATTTGACACTTCAAAAAAAAAGATATCTAATATCATCAGCAAAATTGCATCTATATGGTGAGAAAGTTACCAGTTAAATAAAAGTTATTGGGCGTCGGTCTACGTTTTGCGAGTTTAACGAGCTTGATGACACACTGCCTAAAATCCGTAAAATATTACTTGATATTCGTAAAGAATTTCTCAGCAATTCAAATGAAGAACCAATCATCCCAAGATTTTTTAACTTTTCACAAAATGATGTCCCCGTACCTGAGAATAGAGAAAGACATCTTGATTTGAGAACAATTCTTGGTAATGGTGATATATTAGCAATTGTACCTGACAGCAAAAGAATTGCGATCAGCGAAAATCCTTGTCCAAAAGTTAGCATTTGCAAGTATTTCCGAGACGAAATTAAAAGATTTACGAAACAACTGCCAACGAAGAGAAATCTCTTAAAAATCAGAACGATTCTAAAAATGGGGCCGAATTTAGTTTTTTATGATGGCGAAGGTCAAAAAATAAAACGTTCCTCAGAAAATTCTATAAATTGGACAGAAATAGCTTCGATAGAAAATGAACAACTCCAGCTAAAGATTTATCAAGAAAATGATCAAGACTGGGACAAATTAATTGAGCAATGTGATATAGGATTCATCTATAAAAATAATGACATTCAGCTAGCAGAATCGCAAGCGTTTACTATCGATGTAACAAAGATTAAGCCAAAGTCTCTACAAATAGGTTCTGAAATAGTGGAACTTAAATGTCAACAATTATTTGATAGTACTTTTAAAGAGCATCTGATTTTGAATGGTGAAATAACAGCGGCCGTGCCCTATCTATCTTACTTGTCTTTACTCGTCGGCATTACTGCTGACCAAGCAAACGAATTTAGCAAATCTCGCAGCGAAACAACAGTATATTCATGTGATATCATAAGAAAGAGCAAATTAAGTCTTGATAGGACAAATATCAATTTGAAGCCCACCTTTATTAATGAAGTGAGGTCCGCATTGAAATATGAGTCACATATGGAGAAAATTAGTAAACTTAAAAAAATTTCAGAAAAATATGGTCATTTCTATGCTAATGAAGTCATTTATGGCGGAGCAATCATTGAAAATAATAAGGATGTTAATACACAAGAAAAAAGTAGTGGTAGGTAAACAATACTTTGTATAAAGGAAAGCATTTTTGCGGAAGGAGTATATTTACCAATATTATTTCTTTATGGGCTGATAATCATTATTTGTTGATCCCTTGTGATTTGACTACGATAAAATCTTTTTTAGATAGCCTTTATTAAAGTTATAGAGCGCCATCGTCAAATATTAATCTCTAGCTTTATTTTTTTTGAAAGTACTACTTTAGGCTATATCTAATGTAAAAATTGATCATAAGAATGTCTTCTTACCTCCACCGCAATAATGTCCAACAAATGTTTTAAACAAATATTTTGATTGCTAACTTTTAAAATCATATTGTAAATGGGATAAGACTCCAAAAAACGTAGTGCAAAGATCGTCAGTTCCCTAAGCGTCGAAGGAGGATATGAAATCGAAAACACTACTTCAAAATTATTAAACATATCAGAAAGGAAGTTAACAATAGTTGGTGGAAAAGCGTCTCTTTATGTTAAAGATAATTCGGAAGCTGTTCGATTATGGAGGAGTTCAGTTGATGATTCTGAGAATTGGAAAATAGTTTCATATAGTATACGGCCAATATTTGAACTACTAAATGATGATTTAAAAAATAAAGTTTTAGAAGTCTTTGGTAAGCAAATTCTCAAAGGTAACGTTATTTATTTATTTACAAAAAAAAAATATTTATGAAGACGTTTAGTTAACCTAACACTTTTAACAAATATAATACATATCTTTCAAAATAGCTGGGATAATAACTCATTACACAACAATAAAAAAACCATGCATGGAACCAATTGTAATAGACAATCTATGTAATGAAATTAAAGATGTTACTTCAAATCCACTTCAATGCCAAATTTTTGCATCAGTTATGAACCAGGATAACCGCATCTATTCATTACGAGTTGAATATTTAGATGAAAACACCCCAACATTTGTTATTCATTATGTTGGGGAACAAAAATCAAGAAGTAAGGAAAGATACAAGAAAGAAAAATACAAAATACAAGTTGGTTGGATTATTGTAGGCTATCCGGAAAAATTTATGTTTGAACAAAGCAATTGTGAAATTGAAGTTAATGAAAATGAATGTAAAGTGAATGAAATAGAAGAAAAAAGCAATCTCTCATACAGTTACCCTATCAGTTCTTCTCTTATCAATTCTCTGAGTAATCATAGCAAATTAGGAATAAGTGTAATCGAAGGTCCTAAGGTTTCCAGCAACTACTGTACCCACAAATCAAAAATTGTAACTGGTTCACACTTTTCTTCGGAAGACTCGGCATGTTTATTTATTCATAATCCTGATAACAATAATATTGAAAGTTTGAAGATAGTATACGGGTATTTTTTTTTTTTAATATTTATATTTGTTTATTTTAACTTAATACTATTCATCTTTTCACTTATAGTATTATCAAGAATGCTCGATGTGGCCTGTTAAAAGTTAAATGGGAAGAAAAAAAGAACATGAATATTCTTAATATTCTTTCACGTTCTGCCATTAGTAAAGAACTAATCGCCTGTGGAGAAGATAGAGAATCCTTTAAATCAATTTTTAAAAATCTTTGTGTTAAATTAACAAATGAACAGGAAAAGTATAAATTCTGCTATCCTTTACTCATCAATATTATTAATGATTGTAATCATCATGGATTTTTAAATATTACACCGAAATGTCCACTTTATCATTCACTAAACCTTACTAATAGTGAAAATTTAAATTTTGAAGGACAGATATCGTATTTACAGGTTCTAAGTAAAGATTAAAATGATATTAACATTTTTCATATCGCATGCAACTGGTCTAGCTTTACTATTTAATTTCTAATTATCACTTTTATCCAATATAATCTTGTTAGTTTTCTATTTTTTTTTTTTTTTTTTGCTTTAACCTTTAATTCAATAGTTAAATAATTATGTAAGTAGTCGTAAAAATGAACAACAGATTATGTTGTTTAACACTTTTGCGAAGCACAAAAGAAAATTCTGAGTCCAGATATCTGCTTTTTCTTAAGAATGAATTATTGAAAATTCAGAAATAATATAATAAATATAATCAAAAAAATGATCACTAAGTTCCTTATTTGTGTATTCATATTCTTATTGGCTAACAGCTTCTAAATTCTAACTAATATATCAAAATATTTTCATTTTCAAGTCTGCGTTGTCAATTATTTCAAATATTAAATTTCAAGCTTTTAACTAATAAAGAAAATTCAACATATTTTTTTGAAAGAAATGAATTTAAAATATTACAATATAGTATTATTGATATTTTGAAAAATTTTATTACATATTTTAAAATTATGAGTTGTTCTTCTAAGTTATTGTCATGGTGGAGAATTGTTTGCAGGTTACTTGGTTAAAAATAAGTAAAAGAACGAACGATCAATCATTGTCTTTTGCACGTGATGCATGTGACGCACATGCTGATCGAAGTTACGTAAGAATCGGTGATGCAAAGTGCATACCGAAATAAGATGACTCAAATGATGCATAAAGAAGGATGTAATTAAATAAGAGTCATGATCGAATGATCAATTGAGTGATATAATAGTCATAGTTAAAATAGTAGTAATATAAGTGAAGATCAGTTAGTGATTCTTGCACTCTGAAGATTAAATATAGTTAAGTTATATGCGACGCATGTGATATGTCACCTGTAGAGCTCGATAAAGTTTAGTTTTGTTAGTTTAGTGAAATCTTGTGAATAATAAGATTTTATAGATTTATTAATAAAATTCTATAATATCTTATGATTCACAAAATTTTACTACTTTATGTACTAAGTAAACTTGTTCAGAACCTAAAAATATTTAATTCAGCAAAATTATTTTTATTTTACTTGAAATTTAAAAAATAGATGCATAATTTTGGATTTTTGATCAAAAAAGTCAAATTTAAGCATCTATTCTCTAAATTTCAAATAAAATAAAAACAATTCTGCTGATTTAATGTATTTTTAGATGCTGAACAAGTTTACCTATTGCATTAAATTAAAATTAATTAGTAAAATTTTGTAAATATAATAAGATTTTATAGAATTTGATTAATAAATTTCTACAAAATCTACATGAGTCACAAAAGTTATTAATCAATTCAAACTTTATGCATTAACTAATTATGTTTAGCACCTAAAAATATATTAAATTAGTAAAGTTGTTTTATGTTACTTAAAATTTTTGAAAAAAATTTGACTTTTTGATCAAAATCTAAAATTATGTATCTTTCCTCCAAATTTCAAGTAAAATAAAAACAACTTAACTGATTTAATGTATTTTAGATACTTAACAAGTTTACTTAGTGAATTAAAATAAAATTAATTAGTAAAATTTTGTAAATTATAAAATTTTATTAAAATCTTATGATTTCAAATTTTTACTAATTAATTCTTACTTCATGCACTAAGTAAACCTGTTCAGCATCAAAAAGAATTTGATTCAAACTAGTTTGCAGACTTTGGACCAAATCTAGACCAGACTTAGACTTGATTAACTATAGTGCATATCTATATATACATGCATGTGTGCAGTATACCATGTGCATATATAGTGTAGAAAGTGCTATTTTGCCTATCTCTATACCTGACCAGTATTACTAATATTAAATGTCATAGTAGTTATATTGGTTATATAATTGCCTTTGTCATAACAATGGGATCTATCTTAATATACTTCTACCATAACAACCCATGTTTTGCAACAGTCAGGAATTCCTTTCACAAAACCAAAAAAGGAATTTACTATATTTGTATATAATAGTAGGCTGGGTGCTAATTCAAATTTTGACTTTCAAAAAATTTAGCTATTTTGCTCAAAATAGCACCCTGTATATCCTAAAATAATGCGTACCCTTTTTATTTAATTAATGTTTAAAATATAATAAAAGATTCAAATGCAAGTGCTAAATTTAATGACCAAATAAAAATTTATTTTTACCAGGAATATAGTACAAAATAGAGATAGAAATTGATTTAGTCAACTAAAAAATTTATATTTAAATTACTATGTTTAGTTGATTTAGTTAACTAAATCATATACCTAGTATAAGTATATAGAGTAAGTTTACATTCGAGTTTGTATTTATCTACAAAATCTTAATTCTAATTGGATATAGAAATCAAATAATGCAGTTTTTGATTTGCCACATTTTTAATTGACCTGTTATAACTAGTTATAACTAAGTTTTAACATAGCATATTCCAATGATCCAAGTTTACCTACAACTCTACAAACAATGCAAAAGATAATATTTTTTTATTAATATTTGAACCACTTTGCTAATTTGGTATTATATTTTGAAAACTGGTATAGAAAAAATTATATTTTAATTCAAAATATAGTTATGCTCATTTCAAAATAGTGTGCAGAAACCCAAAATATTATACAGAAAGGCATTATTATGCACAAATATTTAAAAAAATACAGTAACAAAAATGATAGCAAGATAGTAACCAAACAAACCTTTGCAAGAATTTTTGGTTTCGCATTTCTTGAAACTTATACTCTACAAGCTATTTATAATGCCTATAAAGCAACAGAAATTTGGTTATTTGATCCAAAGCTATTAGTCCTAACTATTTAGACCTATTATTAGTAACTGAATGATTCAATATCTCAATTTTATTTGGTCAATCTTTTATTTAACAAGCCATATTACCTTTGTCAGTTCAAAAGCCTACTAATTCAAAGCATTTTTATTCTACTCATTTAAATGTTAACAGGATCCTGAAATATACATAAATAGGTCAGCCCTATAAGAAAAGTAGTTCAGGGTATAGTACAAAAAATTAGTATATATGCACAGGATAGTATGAACTATGTGGCACGTATAGACATGTTTTACGGAATGGCACAATTAAAAATAACACAGATACTACAGTAATGGGATAGCATATTATATTACATCAAATAAAATAGCATATATTCAGTAGCATGCATATGCATATTGTACGTGATGGCACATTGAATTACACAGAATAGCATATATTAAAAATGATATATACTGGCTCATTTCATAGAGTACTATAAGAGCAAAGGATCACAACCATTTTTTTTAAAAAAGTGCAATATCTCAAAAACTCACAAGTAAGCCTGCTCTGGTATCTTAAAAAAAGATTTCTTGCAAGATTTTATACTTTTAGCTTTCAAATATATATATACTTTAACTATTATTCAGTTCTCTTCTAATAAAATGTCTATTGAAAAGTGGACCATAAATTTATATTTACTTACCTGTTCTATTCATGTGTTATCACACATGTTAATTGGCTTAAGGGTAGAGTGAACATAGATTATTTCTAATAATAATCATATTGTAATCATATGAAATCATGTGATTGACCAATCAGAATTGTAAACAACGTAATCTGACCAATTAGAATTAGCAATTTCTTGTGCTATCTAAGTAAATTTAGGCCTATCTAAGTTTTTTATCAATATATGAAGGTGGATTTTTCAAATATTATAAGTTCTAGAATTTCACAATTATGAAAATAAGGGCTCATTCTATGTGATACCAAATTTTTGTTAAAATTGGTTATGGTTCTAAAAAATTTTATCAGGGGAATTTGTTCAATTTCTATATAAAATCTTATAGTACCACATCGGTCATATGAAAATTGATCTATGTTCACCCTACCCTTAATAAACTGCTACAAAAGGCACAGACAATTTATATAATTTTATATTAAATTGGCATATCAATATAGTCTGCTAATTTCTGTGCCTGTTCAAACCATGCACATGCAAACCTAACCCATAGCACATGCTATATACCCAGTATCTGAAATTCAATTTTTAAATTAGTTGCAGGCTGCAACTAAATAAAAAAAAATAGTTGCGGATTATAAGAATTTATAAAAATTTAGTTGCACATATAAGCATTTAACCAAAATTTATTAGTAAAATTTGCAAATTTATGTGTGGAATTTGCATATGCACTTCATATTTTGGTTGCGGAAATTTAAAATTTGTTGCGGTCCGCGGACTCTGCAACCCAATTTCAGATACTGCACATACCTATATACTGTTTTTCTGTGCAATCCTGAACTACTTTTCTTATAAAGCAGATTAATTATAAAATTACTAAAAAAAAAGATCTGCAGAAAATCTCAAAAATAAACAAAAAATTACTATAAATAGAAAAAATCTATATAAAAAGCACAAAAATAAGCAAACTCATTTCTGATCTATCTATATATATTTTGAGGTCCTATGTTGACCAACTATTAAAAGAAAATATAAAACTAAGAATAAAAATGATTTATTAAAGTTACAAATTTTAGTAGCAAATAAAGAGCTAAATACTTACAAAAATTCTATAACATTATCTCTATATTTGGTTCTTTAGTACTTGGTTTCTCACATTCTAGCAAAAAATTTATAGCCAGTACAGAAGACCAGACCAGGTCTAATCTATCTTTTTTTAAAGAAAAAAAAGTCACTTCTTTTTTCTAGCTCCTTACTAGTAAAGAAAGTTAGTACCAATTAGTAAACAGAAAAGTAAAATGTAAAGTTAATAAAGAAGACAAAAAAAGGAGATAGTAGTCAAAAAAGCTAAATAGGAACTTGCTTGGCACAAAAAAATAAAAAAAGAGTCCAAAAGATACTTGAAAAACCAAACGGCATTAAAAAAAAAGAAAAAGAAGTAAAAATTGTATTTTTTAGTACTGTATATATAGCAGTAATATTTACTAATTTTTATTTATTATATTCTTTTTTATAGATCTATTCTAAATATAGTATAGTCTTGTGAGGTAAAATTTTATATGGGTTAATAAAAAGTTTAATCAATAGTATTGTTAACTTTGCCAAATTATTTCCATCCAACTTATGCTAGTTTGTATTGGCTAATTTATATTTAATCTTTTAATAAGCTTTTTGTACCAGAAACAGGGGTTTCTATAAGTAAAAATGTAGAGTATAGTTTACATAAATGTGAAACAATGTTCATTTACAAATCTTACATTTGGTTGGATACTACAATTGGCTGTGATTTCTAAATATGTAAACAAGTACTATATCAGTTAATAATTGCCTATTTGAAAACACTGAAAGTAACTGTATATAGTGTATTTATAGTTTATTACAATGTTATTACAATTATATATATATATATCATATTTACATTTTTAAATTTACTTAAATGTAGTTAAATATATTCAATTATTTAATGTAACTAATGTAACCAATGCTATATTTACATTTTTATTGCATTATATTTGTATTATGTTTGTATTAATATATTGGTAGATTTATAGTTATAAGGCATTTTTAGTGATATGTATCTGCAAAATCTCATAACTAATTGAATAATGCATTAAACACATTAAAAATGTGATTTCTGCACTTAATTATTACTATATGCATCACATAGTATTATATAAGAATTGATTAAATAAATATTGCTTTAACATGTTTTTGTCTCAAGTAAAGTGCATATGATTTCTATAAAAAATATATTTTTTTATTATTGTCTTTGGAATAGCACTAACTAAGATAGATAAAAATGGCAATTGAGAAAAACTCTAATATCTAGATAATTTAAAATCTAATTACTTATAAAATTTAATTGTATCTAGTATCTATAAGATTACCAAAATAGCTATCTCAAAGTTTATTAATAATTGATAGCTGTTGTAGCAAATAATTAATTGTTTAATTGATTGATTGTATGCTAAGGCAGTTATATTATTGAAGGCCTGATTTGTAATATATAATTGTTGATCATTAACAAATATTAGTAATTATAATAAAACAGAATAAAATCTATATTATAAAGTAGTAAATTTGCTTTGTAAATCAGGTTAGAGTAGAGTGAAATTCATATTTCCACTTTATTATATTTCTTAATATGATTATTATACATATTTCAAATTTACAGTAATAAAAATAGGTGGCTACTATACATACTCTCTAATTTGCTATTTATACCCCTATTAAAATTAAAAAATTTAAACTTTGAGTAACTAAATTCATGAACTTTTTTTATTTGAATTATATGATTTTGTAGAATTAAAATAAAAAAAAGTTCATTGAATTTAGTCAGATTGTTGTCAAGTACCTTTGCTCAAAGTTAGAAAAAATCAAAACATCTATTAAAATAAAAGCTGCACTAAAGTTTTTTAAACATTTGAGCAAAGATATTTTGACAACTATTTGACCAAATTCGATAATCTTTTTTTTATTTGAATTCTAAAAATTTATAGAATTCAAATAAAAAAAGATTATTGAAATTGGTCAGATAGCTGTTAAGATATCTTCATTCAAAATTTTAAAAAACTTAGACACAGCTTTTATTTTAATAGATGTTTTGATTTTTCTCTAACTTTGAATAAAGGTTTCTCGATAATGATCTGATCAAATTCGATATATTTTTTTTATTTTAATTCTATAAATTCATATAATTCAAACAAGAAAAAGCTCATTGAATTTAGCCAGATGTGTATCAAGATACCTTTGCTCAAAGTTGAAGAAAAATCAAAACATCTATCAAAATAAAAGCTGCGCCAAAGTTTTTTTAAAACTTTGAGCAAAGATTTCTAGACAACTAGCTAACTAAATTCTATGAACTTTTTTTTATTTGAATTCTATGAATTTATAGAATTCAAACAAAAAAAGTTTATAGAATTTGGTCAGATAGTTGTCTAGATATCTTTGCTCAAAGTTTTAAAAAAAACTTTGGCGCAGCTTTTATTTTGATAGATGTTTTGATTTTTCTCTAACTTTGAGTGAAAGTATCTTGACACATATTTGACTAAATTCAATTTATATGAATCTATAGAATTAAAATAAAAAAAATTATCAAATTTGGTCAGATAGTTGTCTAAATAACTTTGCTCAAAGTTTTAAAAAAACTTTGGCACAGCTTTTATTTTGACAAACCAGTGATGGACAAAACCCATGTCACTTGGGGGTTTTAATTGTGACCTTAGTCATCTAGTTATGTTATATTATATCACGATATACTTAGTCACTTTGTCACGAATGAAATGACAAAATCACATGTAAATAAAAAATAATATAAAATGATATATGTCACTATGTCACTTAGTCATGTGTCACTTAAATAGCCAATAAAAATTAGATTTTTATTAAATTTAAAAAATATTATTCAATATGTGATATAAGGCCAATCAAATTGTTTGTTTTGATCGACACAAATCAGCCCGACAAAGAAAAAAAGAAGAAAGAAAGCGAGAAAACGAAGAATACAAGAAAACTAATGTCCAAACCTATATTGATGCACTAATAAAAAATGTCGAGAAGGTGATTTATCTATAAAACATGCCCTAACCCTAACTCCGAACCAACCCTTACCCTAACTTTAAATAAATAGTCAAAAACATATGATGCACAATGCTTTAAACGTTCTCTTTATAATTATTTAAGTAACTTGTCACCTAATTTTTTAGAGTGGCAAATGATTAGTGACAAAGTTATCTAAGTCATCATAGTCATCAAATGTGACTGTCCATCACTGTGACAAACGGTTTGATTTTTCTTCAATTTTGAGCGAAGATATTTTGACACACATCTGACTAATTTCAATAAACTTTTTTTTTATTTGAGTTATATGAATTTTAAAATTAAAATAAAAAAATTTATCAAATTTAGTCAGATAGTTTTCAAGAAACCTTTGCTCAAAGTTAGAAAAAAATCAAAATGTCTATCAAAATAAAAGCTGCATCAAAGTTTTTAAAACTTTGAATGAAGATATCTTGATAGCTATCTGACCAAATTTGATAACTTTTTTTTATTTGAATAATATAAATTTATAAAAATCAGCTAAAAAAATTTTTATTGAATTTGGTCAAATTATTGTCAAGATATCTTTGCGCAAAGTTTTAAAAAACTTTGGTACAGCTTTTATTTTGATAGATATTTGATTTTTCTTTAACTTTGAGCAAAGGTTTCTTGACAACCATCTGACTAAATTCAATGAATTTTTTTATTTTAATTCTATAAATTCATATAACTCAAATAAAAAAGTTCATTGAATTTAGTCAAATGGTTGTCAAAATATATTTATTCAAAGTTTTAAAATTTTTTAAGGGTAGAGTATACAAATTCCAATTTCATATAAAATCGATTGTAGATCAACTTTGTGTAACCAGTTTATATGATGTCATATGGGGTGTCTTCAATTAAAAGGGCCCATTTTTACATTTTTTTGAAAATTGAGTTTTCGTTAAATTCATATAAATTTTGACATGATTGACTTTTTTTAATTATAAATGAAAGTCAAATTACATAATAAAAAATCAAGATAATGTAAAAAGAAAAATTACATGAGGCTGCGTAGAGCCAACATGTCACGAGTTTACCCGATAGTCACCTGCTGTCTTTAACCAATCAATATTGAGAAATTTGATTGATCCCGGATCAGTCCGAAAATCAAAACAAATAATTAAACTCAAATATCTCAAAATAAAATATATGTAAAAATGGGCCCTTTTAATTGAAGACACTCCATATGATTTACATGTAAACATCGTATGATCTGACCAATCAATTCTTTGTACAACCTATAAACATCATAGCGTTCTACAAAAATTTAATTATATGTAAAGTTGATTTTTTTAAAGCAATGAATATTGCGCAACTTCATTATTATAAACAAACTTTTTAAAACTAACTATTGTATAAATTTTATACAAATTGGTCAAAATCTTAAAAAATTTATCAGAAGTATTGTTTTATTTACTATATAAAAATCTAATATACTACATAGATCATATGAAAAATGATCTACATTCACCCTACCCTTAATTTTGATAGAAGGTATGAAATAGCAAATTTAGGAGATATGTATAGTAGTCGCCTAAAAATATAGTTTTCGATGATTATACATGAGGATAAAATTATTTTAGTTCTAAAACCTGAAATTAAAATTTGAAGATGAAATTATTTTTGACCTATTTTACTTAAGAGATGAAATTATTTGATACTTTTTTTGAATAAACAAAATTTTAAGAAACCTATCTATATAAATTTTATTTGCTTTTCCTTATAAAAAATTTTAATTTTTTCTAATAAGAGGGCATTTAGAAATAACATTATACAAAAGGAGGAGGGGGTCAGACAAAAGATAACGTTTTTTCTCTTAAGTAAGGGAGTCAAAAAAAATATAACACAATTTTTTTAGAAAAAATCATCTAAAAACTAATACAGTAGTCCAAATTTAATGATTTTGGCACCATTCGATTCACCTCGGTGAGAGAGTCAAATAGTACCAATTTTATCTCATTTGGATTACTGGATCAAAGGTTATTTTTATTATAAAATTACTATATAACTAATGGGTTTTTTGTGAATATCTTTCGCTCTAGTGAACCAAATGACATGATTTTGGTATCATTGGATTTGCCTCACTGAGACGAATCGAATGGTATCTAAATAATCTAAATTGGATTACTGTGTCACAAGATATTCAAGTTTTTGTAAAATTTTATACATAAACATACGGATTTTGAAAATTTTTTTTATATAGTTGAGAGAAGGTCAAGCACTACTATGTGGGGTACAAACATTATTTATAGATTCCCCCTAAAGACAAAATAGGTCTTTTCAAAAATCAATTTTGGTAGCATTACTATCGATAATATAATTTTTGGCTAATATATTGATTTAGTATAATTTTATACTAGCCAAAAATTTTATTATCAAAAACATTACAAAAAATAATTATCAAAAATTTGCTAATGATTATAAAATTTATCATGTGTCTTACTAATTTTCAAATTAGCTATAAATATCTGAATTCAATACTGTCTATATCAGAGTTATTCAATATTTCTAAATTAGACATTCCTTATAAACACAAAATAATTCTCAAAAGTATAATTTCAAATTTTAATCGAATTAAGCTTAATTCTGGCTATTACTTAAACAATGCCTCTAGATGTTATTATAATATTATTAAAAATATTGTTAAAAACCTGATTATTACATTATGAAAATTATATAGACTATAAATAACAAGTATATTATAAAAAATAAATGTTTTTTATGACAAATATAACTTGTCATATAACAAGGTGTTATTATTTTAAATAACAATATTAGTCATAGGACATGTCCCTTTGAAATAAGTTTATAATAAAAATTATAATAAAAATATATGAATTTACTATAAACTTTGGGCTAAATCCTTTTTGGCTTAACTTATTAACTTAAAATTAAATTTTACAAACATATAACAAGAAAAGAAAAAAAATTTAAGTTTAAAAACTATATCCAAATTTTGTTAATTTTGTACTATTTCAAAATGTAACTTTATCAAAAATAAATATTTACTAATTTTAGAAATTATATGCAAAATTGTGCTCTAAACAACTTTACTTAGTCACAAAATATAGGTTATCTTGAAAAAAAAAGTAGATTAGCTATATGCTAAAGTTAAAAATTTTTGGTTTGCAATATAAAACCCTTTTTATGTCAAAATAACCTGCTTTGGGCCTTTAAATAAACTTGTTCACATGTAATTCTACTTGTACCAAAGTTGAAATTCGTTTTTTTGCACCTTTTACTAAGTGAAAAATGGGGTTAAAGTTAAAAAAAATTTTTCTCTAACTTTAATACCATTTTTCACTTAGTGGGTACAAGTAGAATTACATGCTAAACAAGTTTACTTAGAGGCCTTTATATAGCAAACCAAAATTTTTTAACTTTAGCATATAGCTAATCTACTTTTTTGTTCTATATATTTGTAAAATTTAATTTTAAGTTAATAAGTTAAGCCAAAAAGGATCTTTAGCCCAAAGTTTATAGTAAATTCATATATTTTTATTATAATTTTTATTATAAACTTATTTCAAGGCTATTTTAGAAGAACATATCCTATAACTAATATGCCATCATTGTAGTAGCTAGTATAGAACAATACAAAACTGTAAGTGGCTAGTTGTACTTTCATCTATACAACAAATTTTAGAGTACCTATAAGCAGTTTTCTTGATCCATACTTGAATAAAAAATAGCTCAACCCCAAAAATGAATTTGATAAATATTATACTATTTGATTTATCTTATTGAGACAATATAATAGTGCAAAAATTATTAAGCCTACTACTTATTATATCTTCAATCTTCTATTAAATTTGTTTTTAATATAACTTTATAAATATTGTAATTTTTTTTGATTATTTTTAATAAATTATAGATTTGAGAGTTTTGCTTGCTACTTTGCTTTTTTAATATATTTAACAAAATAAAAAGTATTTTAGTACATATTAATACTGAAAAATTTTTATAAATTTTTTATTTAATAAAACAGACTCTTGATAAATAATTGATCTACAAATATTAATAAAAATATTATAAAATATTAAATGTTAGAGTTTGTACTATATAACCAAATTCAATACTAGTTTACAAATGTTTTTGAATATTCATTTATTAAAGAAATCTAAACTTGAAACTGGCTAATCATGAGATACCATATGCCCGATTTGAAAATTCTCAAAAATATAAACCCTTTAAAAGTTCTAACCTCTCTAGAAAATTACTGCTAGCTGTTATCCAAGAAATAAATTTTGCATTATTAAAACTTTTGGTACCAATCCAATAAAGAACTTTTGTCCATGCATCATGATCTGAATCTGAATAAAAATAATTATTAATAAAACTAAATATAGTAAAATTAAGCTCAAAGTTAATCAATATAAGATTCTCAAAACAACAAATTTACTAAAACTTTCAATATTATAAATTTAAAAAGTTATCATTATCTCACTAAAAGATAACATACACTGTGATTGTAATAACATGCAGGGGTGTGGTTTTGAATTTTATTCTAAATTAAACTTAATTTAGGCCATTACTCAAAATAACATACTAGCATGCTATTACTGTACATGCAAATATGGTAAGGATCTTATATATACAAGATAAATATAATAATAAAAACTTACCAAGCCAATTATATGTATAGTCAATAAAAATGATTTTATAATTAAATAGAATTTTGTAAATAAAATTAGCTTATTTAGAAAATTCCCTACATATATTAATACTTGAATATTATTTTTTAAGAGTATTGGAATATATATGTCAAAAGAACGAATTATAAATTAAAAAAATAAAATATTAAAGAATCTGGTTGCAAATTATATTTAAATAAATTGATAGATTTTGATTGCTTACAAATCACCAGAATTAAGGAAATGAATATGAATATTATTATTAAAAGATTTATAGTCAAATGATTAACACTCAATTTAGTTTTTGATTAGAATATTTCGTAATATTTTGTAATTCTGGATAGCACAAATTAAAATTACTACATGACATCCTTATATCATAAATATTTTACCAGCTGCTTGATAAGTTCCCAACATTTTATCTTTACAGTAATTTTCAGCATTTATGCAATCGTTACATTTTTTCAAGTATAGCATATTTTAATCAACTTAATGCAACTTTTCTTAGCTGATTACATGTAAAATAATTCAATACTGGTCCATAAGATGAATCACAGGCCATGTCTGTAAAATATTTATATTGCAATAGCGTGTTTTTAGACCATTTCCAATCAAAATAGATTCATATTGATATGAATAAGATTTTTTATTGTTTTATAATTATGATTATACTTGTTTATATCAAAGGCTATAGCAGGTATATAATGTCCAGAATGTCTGTTAATAATATAATAAACAATTCTAGTTAATTGTAATTTGTCTGATAATATTAACAATGTTAACTATCTTAGCAATACTTATGATTTACCAACAATATAAAAATCTAATTTAGCATAATTATGAAACTCTTGGAAAAAGATTTGTAATAATGCATATACATCAAGTGCAGCAGTTAATGTATTAGATACATTATCACTACCATAAGAATACCCAGTATTAGTTGGCTACAAAGCAATTTTATATTATTGATGATAATTACACAAAATATATGAAAATAATATAATATATCTTTATATACTCGATCCAAGAAAATAATACTAGATTTGTTATTTCATGAATATGGATTAAAATTATCCTGATCATTAAATTCAAAAAAATACTTAATAATTAGTTTGTATTTGGTACCGCATATAGTTTTGTCAAACATAGTTTATCGCACACCAAATGCTTCATTCAGTTAAAGATTTTTCACTAAACATGATAAATTTAATTCTTCGACAACCAACATGCAATAAGCCAGTTATTAAATAAATGAATCTCTTGGTAGATTTGACCAAGACTTTGTATAACAGCAAATGAATACAATACTAACTTTAGTGAACAAATCTCATGAAAATCTTACCAGTACATTTGCTCTTAAAGTTTGTTATTTTTAATCTAATTTGATGTAAAATTACTTGACATGCATAATTTTAGCAAAGATTGAAAACAAATCTTGAATAATAAAGTTATTTAAATTATAATATGATATAAGAAAGATGAAGTTTTTACATGTTTGTTATGCTACAAAAAAACATTAATTTATTATGAAAATCAAAGGAGAAATGTCCGTTGCCTACCTAATATAGCTCACTAAAAACCAAAATAATAGTTAAAACACATAAATAGCTATATTGTATTTATAACTCTATTAAACGTTGCAATCCCAGTTCTATTTTTAAATTTTACAAGAAAGACAGCTCCCTTCCAGCATAATGATTACAATCAAAATTCTAAGACTTCGTTACCCAACCCCTGATTTTTTGTAATGTAGGAGCAATAATTTTGTCATATACAATTTGTATTTTAGATGATTCTTTATGTTTACTCATTATCCGACAAGTTTCTTCATGCTGATTTAAAGCAAATGTATTATTTGGTTCAATTTCTAATGATTTATTTAAATCTGCAAGTGATTCTTCATATTTTTTCATCAAACAATAAATTGATCCACTGCCTTTTAAAGCAAATGTATTATTTGGTTCAATTTCTAACGATTTGTTTAAATCTGCAAGTGATGCTTCATATTTATCCACCATGCGATAAGTTGCACCGCGTTGGTTTAACGTCCATACACTATTTGGATCGATTTCTAATAATTTGTTTAAATCTGCAAGTGATTCTTCATTTTTACCCATAATGCGATAAGTTGGACCACGGATGCTTAAAGCATATGCATTATTTGGTTCGATTTCTAACGATTTGTTTAAATCTGCAAGTGACTCTTCATATTTACCCATCATGCGATAAGCATCACCGCGAAATCTTAACATCCATGCATTATTTGGTTCGATTTCTAAAGATTTGTTTAAATCTGCAAGTGACTCTTCATATTTTTTCATCTTACAATAAATTATTCCACGGCCTTTTAAAGCAAATTCATTATTTGGTTCGATTTCTAATGATTTGTTTAAATCAGCAAGTGATTCTTCATATTTACACATCTTACGATAATTTTCACCGCGAAAGCTTAACGTCCGTGCATTATTTGGATTGATTTCTAACGATATGGTTAAATCTGCAAGTGATTCTTCATATTTATTCATCATAAAATAAGTTGAACCACGATAACTTAACGCAAATGCATCATTTGGTTCGATTTCTAACGATTTGTTTAAATCTGCAAGTGATTCTTCATATTTACCTATCAAGAAATAAGTTCCACCACGCAAGCTTAACGTCCATGTATTATTTGGTTCGATTTCTAATGATTTGTTTAAATCTACAAGTGATTCTTCATATTTTTTCATCATACAATAAATTATTCCACGGCCTTTTAAAGCAAATTCATTATTAGGTTCGATTTCTAATGATTTATTTAAATCAGCCAACGATTCTTCATATTTTTTCATCATTCGATAAGTATTTCCACATATTTTAAAGCAAATGCATCCCTTGGTTCAATTTCTAATGATCTATCAAAATTTGCAAGTGATTCTTCATATTTATGTAAATGACAGTATGCTACACCACGATTTTTTAATGCAAAAGCATTATCAGGTTCTATTTCTAATGATTTATTAAAATCTACAAGTGAATCCTTATACCTATTCATTATTCGATAAATTTCTCCACGGCTTATCAATAACTTTACATTATTTGGATCGATTTCTAATAATTTATTTAAATCTAAAAGTCTCTTTTCATAATCTCCAATATCATCATAATTTAATAGAGATGAAGAGGAATCTTGCATTAAATTTTTATCTGTTGAATCAGAAATAAATAGACTTGAATTACTGTGATTAACCGAATGAATTGGTTCATGAACTTTTAATGTATTAAAATATTGATCAATTTTATTTATATCATGATTATTATTGTCGCTTAAATCTTTTAGGCGTAAAAAGACTTGCTGAATATCTGGTCGACTATCAGGATTATGCTGCCAACAATCTATTTATGATTAAAATTATTAGTAAAGTTTCTTTTCAAGATAAAAATACATAAAATGAAATACAGTATATAAAAATTATTAACTAAAGAATATATTAAATAAAAGACATACTACATAAAAATTATTAAATTAAAAATATATTAATAAATAAAAATATATAATATTATACCTGTATAGATCTTTATATATTCAGGCGGGGTTCCTTCGATATGATTTTCTCGAAGACCATTTTTAATATCAACAATTAATGATGCAAGCTGATATGGTTCACTATCATCCTTAAAAGGTGGGTAGCCGCTAGATATTTCCCACATAAGAATGCCAATACTATATATATCTGATTTTTTATTGAATTTAAATATTTTGTTTCCGCGTCTTGATCCTTCAAAACTCTGAGGGTCTATATATGCAATAATCCCACCAACTTTTTGATTTGAATTGGTCGCTTCATCCAATCGTCTCGAAAGTCCAAAGTCTGTTAGCTTAATATTCTTTTGATGAACAAGTATATTATTTGAATGCTTTTAAAATAATAAATACATATAAGTGCTAAGAAGATAATAAAAATCATAAGTAGAAAATTGAAAAAATTACCAGATCACGATGGATTATACCTTCGACATGCAAGCATTTAATGGCACTAGCAATTTGTAGCGCAAAATTAATCTTATCATACCAAGAAAGATACTTAAAGTTATTTCGTAAATATGAACTTAAAGTTCCACTATCAGCATATTCAAGAACAAACATATAATGCGTGAAACTTAAATTCTGTTTATCTATAAGTTCAAATAGGTGAAATTTATTTATTTCCAAAGAATTAAATATTCAAGTTATGAATTAACTTAGAAATTTTACCTTCATTATTCGTAGCACCGTGTAGACGTATAATATTAGAATGCATGTCTACTCTACAATGTAATTTAAGCTATTGAATTTATAATTTATAGCAAGTGAATAATACTATTTTATATGGCTATAAAAATCTAATATTATATATGCCAATTACCTCATTAACAATTTCTTTAATAGATACGTGATTACCTTTAAATGACTTTAATGCGACAGTAATTTCATTGTCCTTGAAAATTGCACGATACACTTTTCCATAACCACCTTCTCCAATCAATTCAATATCCTTGAAGCGTGTATACTCGTAAAATTTAACCTGCCCTTCAACAAGGCATTTTTGAATTAGATCCTCTGATGGGTTCATATTTAATAACTTAACATTAAAAAGTCGTAAATGCTACAAAATTTGTAAAATATATATTGCTATGATGTATTTTTAGAATATAATTTACAATAGACTAGTAGGTGACAATCAGAAGTTATATTTATTCAAGATCCGCTAGTATGAATATCATGGTTGTTATGAATATCATGGTTGTTAATGGAGTAGCATACTTCGGGTTACGCTCAGCATAGGAGACTCCGAAATAATTGTTACACGAACTATTAATATGAATCCACCACCCGCTTAAACATAATAAGTTAAACTTAAGGTATCCTATTTATAATTAAAATTTTTTCGTTTTTGGTGTTTCTAGCAGAAAATCTTTCCAATCGGAAATTTTCACATGAACAAAAGTAGTGGGTTTGGTAATTGGTAGAGTTTATTGAGAATATACTACGTTTAAATATTAAGCCAAACAATAGATTAATAAATTGTTAAACCGTGAGTGTTATACTAATGTAAAACTTTATACATTTATCAAACATGCTAAGCAATATAAAAATTTTAACATGATTTATTTTATCCGAACTAAGATATATATATACGTATTATATATCAATCAAAAAAGAAACTATCTATAATACGTAGTATAATAAAACAGTAATATTGATTATGGAGTAGTAACATGTCAATGTAACGAGTTTTTAGTAAAATCTAATGGTTAAAAATAGAGTAAAATTATATTAGTATTAAAAATGCTTTCTTTGCTTTTATTAATATGTAATAAATTCATTTTCGCGTATCGAAAGAATTTGATTTTCAATAATCACGTTTGGTCTCCAATCACATGAATTTTATAACCTGTAATTTTCGTAAAAATATGTGCTTATCCTATGTTGCTACGCTCCAATTTAAAGATACAGTTATGGTTCTGGTGCAGAGCATTTTGCGACGCCAATGGTGCATCAAAATGGTGCACCAACTTACATGAGTGTGGTGCAAGAATGGCGAGTTAAATATACTTATTTTATTTTTTACTATTGTTTGGGTTAGAAGTTAAGATATTAAATTCTGTAGTGAAATAACAAGTGATTAACCGTGTAGAATAAAATAGCAGTGCCATTTATGTGGGATGGCTTATAATGATTGTAATTACCAAATAGCCAAAGTTATTTGATAAGTGCTATTAAAGCAAACCACCGGATAGATAAAGATTTTTCTTTAACCAGACATTTAAATTCCTTTAAACTGACTGTTTTCATATGTTAGCATGTTTAACATGGAAATTATCTCGCTAGACAATTTAAATATAAGCTTTTGAATTTATAACGTTTATTATACCTTACATTTCTTAATTTCACTTTATTGAAATTAATTCATTCGTAAGTATTGGCATTTAGATTATTAAATCAAGTAAAAGGAATTTATTGAATGGGAGATTTCTATTTATTATTTCCATGCTGCAATAATTCAGCAATTGCAATATATCTTCATGTATGTACATCCTAAAGAGAGAAAAGATAACCCAATTTTGCTAACAATCTTTTTTGAAGACAAAGTTGATCGATTTAAGTTATGATTGGCCTGACTTATAGATAGTGCTGGCTAGATGTAGATTGTTGGCGAAATGGTGGTTAGAAAGTTCTATTAAAGATATTATATAATAAAAATTACTAAATTTAGATACTGCATATGAATTTATTAAACGAATATTAAATAATAAATATTAAAATTACCTTTATTACTGTTGTTTGTGGCTAGGCTTGTTACTTTAATTGATATATGGATGAATTTCATAAATGTTTAAAGAAATCTATAAAATTCAAATTTAAATATTAAGGCTCCGAATCTCAACAGTAAACAATTATATTTTATATCGAAACTGTGATCAATATTTTATAATCAATTCTTAATATAATATCTAATTTGAAAATTAAATAAAGCGAAAATTAGCATCTTTACATTTTCTAAATGAAATTTAAACACCATTTAGCCATTATCAAGAGATTATATTAAAATATGTAAAAAAAAAAAAAACTTCTAAGCAATGATTGGTTCTAATGTGTCTTGAAAGCGAATTCAGTTTAGATCTTTTAAATTGCTAATGACAACTCTATCTATATTCAATAAAATATATAGATGAGAATAATTAAATGTATATAGCAAAGAATCTTGGCATTGAGTTTATGTAGATAATAACGTGAATTCCAACCAATCAATTTCAAAATTGATTTTGAAGATACTTCAAAGGTTTTGGCGTAAAAGAAAAAAACATAAATAGTACAAAAATATGAAATAACAAAATTTCTTGCTATTATAAAGAATACATATTATATTGTAAGATATAAATGTTAGTTTAGAAGTGAAAACTATCTTTTTTCATAAAGCATATAGATCGTCATAAATTTTACATTTGCAAATCCTTTAAGTCATTGCCCTGAAAATTTTTTGACATACACTTGACAGATATTTCCTTTGGGAAATCGGAGAATCTGGAAATTTAGATTACAATAGCTGATAGTAAAAATAACTATAAATTTCAAAATCATGCCACTTTGCAAAAAGGTGTGACTTTCTACAAATTACGGTACTATATTAGAATCGGAGAATTTGTCAAATTTTCACGATTTCAAGTTTTCAATAAATCTTCTTAAATGCACTCAAAAATGTTAAGAATTTCGAGCTACCTTAAAGTAGTTTTTGAATCCATTTAGCGCATATTCAATTTTAAAATTAAAAGCATTTAAATTCAATTTTCAGTAACATAATTATTCCAATTTACAATTTATTAAATTATTTAACAATTAGTTATTACGCTTTAATACGAATAGAATGAAATAAAAATAATGGCAATACATCACAAAGCTATTTATCCATATATTCTAATCATATATTTATATAGCTATACCAATTAATACATGCGTATTATTGGATAAGGTTAATTTCCGCGAGACGATTTTGAAATTGCACACTTATCCAATTCGAGTTAAGCAATAAAGAAGAAATTCTACTCCATATGACAGATATAATTAAAGCCTCTTTAGAAGCTCGTCAGTGAACTCGATTAAGAAATTTATTAGTGACAACTGGATTGAAAAACTTCGTCATTGTATGGCCTAAATAAATCTCCAGAAATTAAATAAATGTATTTACGCTAAAATATTGTTATCATAAGACCAAGATACAGTATTATAAATTCAAAAAATTTTATTAACGCAAATTCTAAAAGTATACACACATTTTCTGATTAAACAAATTTAAAATACGCATAAAAAATTATATGCTCTTTATATATACGCAGAGCACTAATTATTTTTACAGTATACGCAAATTTAAATATATGTACTCTGCGCCTACTGCACTGCCAAGAAGTATGATATGACACTTAATGGTTTAAATAATTTCCTAAAAATTAAGTCGAATGATGCACTCACATTACGAAAATGTGGCATAATTTGCTATAATATGAAAATATATGAAAATCACAAGACTTACTAAGGCACTAAAAATTTATCCAAATAATGCCGATACTTTAGGACATCATGGGGATGCTTATTATATAGTAAGTGATTATATATAACTCATTAGAAATTGATCCAAAATCGGGAGTCAATCTATAGAATAATGGAAAAATATATTGACTCGCTTACAGATTCAAATATGTCTCCCAAAATAGATCCATTTGTATTAAAGGGTCGGGATGCTACTTTTTTATGATTAATTACTCTGAGAATTCACGCAAGGATTTAGAAATGTCATTAATAATTGATCTGCAATTTACTGTAAAAACGGAGACTATAAAAATTATCGAATTTTTAGACAACGTGGCATATCTTATTTTTGCATGAAAAAGTATGATAAATTTTTTAACATTAAAATACCCATATTCACTTTGAATTTAAAGATACTATTAAATTTGATTAATAACTAGCCAGTAATTATGTTTTCCTGTACCCACGGGATTTGTAGAAGTTGTGAGGTAATAAAATTATATTGTAAAATACATATACAGTATATGTATATATAATGTTGAATGTTTGATATAGTTTAGGAATTAGTATTTTAAGATGAATAGTAGATTTATTAAGATATAAATTTCTTTTGAGTTAATGGTAATAATGACAGCACTGAATAGAATTATTATACTTCATGTCTTATGTTTAGTTTAAATTTTTTAATAGTAAAGAAAGGCATAATATAGTATTGATGATGAAATTCTATAAACATTAAATTATTTTTACACTGATAATTATAAAATTTTGAAGTGCCATTGCAAGAAAAAAGATAGATTTTAGGAAAACATTTGATGACCAGAATAATTATTTTCACTGATCAATTTTTACCACTGTTGAACCTCTCAAAACAGATATGCATAGTGGATAAATTTTGTATCAGAATTGAGAAGTTTTCGGATTTGAAACATTGTGAACTATTAGGTTATATGGGGTCTTTGCTAGGAAAACCACAGTTAGAGACTATTTAGATTTTGACAATAAAATTAGAAATTGCTAGCTATTTATTAATCCAATTTGAATAAACTTTTTTTTGCTTTTAATCTTTATAAAATAAAAAAAAAGTTTATTCAAATTGGATTAATAGATAGCTAGCAATTTCAAATTATATCGTCAAAATCTAAATAGTCTCTAACTGTGGTTTTCCTAGCAAAGACCCAATATAGTGGAAACAATTAATTTTTTATCAGATTTAACGGGTTATCAAATTTTTGGCAAGAACGATTTTAAGAGGTTTAACAGCATTTGATTTATCTTAATCATGCTTCATTCAGTTAAAGATTTTCCACTGAACATGATAAATGTAATTCTTCAGCAACCAGCATACAATAAGTCACTTACCAAATAAATAAATCTCTTGATAGTTTTGGCCAATAACTGCGAATGAATACAATACTAACTTTGGTAAAACAAATCTCAAGAAAATCTTACAGGTACATTTGCTCTTAAAATTTGTTATTTTTCAATCTAAATTGATATAAAATTACTTGACACGCATAATTTTAGCATAGACTGAAACTTAAATCTTGAATAATAAAGCTTATATAAGATTAATTAAAAATATATAAAAATATAATTTATTATAAGTTAGATGAAGTTTTTACATGTTTGTTATGCTATAAAAATTTATTTATTATGAAAATCAAAGGAGAAATTCGGTGCCTAGCTAATATAGCTCACTAAAACCAAAATAATAGCTAAAACAAATATATACATATAGCCATATTGTATTTATAACTCTATTAAACGTTGCAAGCCCAGTTCTATTTTTAAATTTTACAATAAAGACAGCTCTCTTCCAGCATAATGATTACAATCAAAATTCTAAGACTTCGTTATCCAACCCCTGATTTTTTTTTAATGTAGAAGTAATAATTTTGTCAGATACAATTTTGTATTTTAGAGGATTCTTTATGTTTATTCATTATTCGACAAGTTTCTTCATGCTGACTTAAAATAAATGCATTATTTGGTTCAATTTCTAACAATTTATTTAAGTCTGCAAGTGATTCTTAAATTTTTTTTCATCATGCGATAAGTTGCATCACGTACGATTAAAGCAACTGCACCGTTTGGTTCGATTTCCAATGAGTTGTTTAAATCTGCAAGTGATTCTTCATATTTACCCATCTTGCGATAAGTTTCACCGCGTTGGCATAATGCCCATGAGTTATTTGGTTCAATTTCTAACGATTTGTTTAAATCCGCAAGTGATTCTTCATATTTATCCATCATGCGATAAGTTTCACCACGTTGGAGTAACGTCCATGCGTTATTTGGTTCGATTTCTAACAATTTGTTTAAATCTGCAAGTGATTCTTCATATTTATCCATCATG
>QKWP01000050.1:165722-194701 GCA_003550325.1 Gigaspora rosea | reverse complement strand
TTGATCAATTTTATTTATATCATGATCATTATTGTCGCTTAAATCTTTTAGGCGTAAAAAGACTTGCTGAATATCTGGTCGACTATCAGGATTATGCTGCCAACAATCTATTTATGATTAAAATTATTAGTAAAGTTTCTTTTCAAGATAAAAATACATAAAATGAAATACAGTATATAAAAATTATTAACTAAAGAATATATTAAATAAAAGACATACTACATAAAAATTATTAAATTAAAAATATATTAATAAATAAAAATATATAATATTATACCTGTATAGATCTTTATATATTCAGGCGGGGTTCCTTCGATATGATTTTCTCGAAGACCATTTTTAATATCAACAATTAATGATGCAAGCTGATATGGTTCACTATCATCCTTAAAAGGTGGGCAGCCGCTAGATATTTCCCACATAAGAATGCCAATACTATATATATCTGATTTTTTATTGAATTTAAATATTTTGTTTCCGCGTCTTGATCCTTCAAAACTCTGAGGGTCTATATATGCAATAATCCCACCAAATTTTTGATTTGAATTGGTCGCTTCATCCAATCGTCTCGAAAGTCCAAAGTCTGTAAGCTTAATATTCTTTTGATGAACAAGTATATTATTTGAATGCTTTTAAAATAATAAATACTTATAAGTGTTAAGAATATAATAAAAATCATAAGTAGAAAATTGAAAAAAAATTTACCAGATTACGATGTATTATACCTTCGACATGCAAGCATTTAATGGCACTAGCAATTTGTAGTGCAAAATTAATCTTATCATACCAAGAAAGATACTTAAATTTATTTCGTAAATATGATCTTAAAGTTCCACTATCAGCATATTCAAGAACAAACATATAATGCGTGAAACTTAAATTCTGTTTATCTATAAGTTCAAATAGATGAAATTTATTTATTTCCAAAGAATTAAGTATTCAAATTATGCATTAACTTAGAAATTTTACCTTCATTCTTCGTAGCACCGTGTAGACGTATAATATTAGAATGCATGTCTACTCTACAATGTAATTTAAGCTATTGAATTTATAATTTATAGCAAATGAATAATACTAGTTTTGTATGACTATAAAAATCTAATATTATAATGCCAATTACCTCATTAACAATTTCTTTAATAGATACGTGATTACCTTTAAATGACTTTAATGCGACAGTAATTTCATTGTCCTTGAAGATTGCACGATACACTTTTCCATAACCACCTTCTCCAATCAATTCAATATCTTTGAAGCGTGTATACTCGTAAAATTTAACCTGCCCTTCAACAAGGCATTTTTGAATTAGATCCTCTGACGGGTTCATATTTAATAACCTAACATTAAAAAGTCGTAAATCCTACAAAATTTGTAAAAGATATATTGCTATGATGTATTTTTAGAATAGAATTTACAATAGACTAGTAGGTGACAATCAGAAGTTATATTTATTCAAGATCCGCTAGTATGAATATCATAGTTGTTATGGAGTAACATACTTCGAGTTATGCTCAGCATAGGAGACTCCGAAATAATTGTTACACAAACTTTAATATGAACAATTGAAAATTTGATATATACGATGTACGGTTGTAGTCTAAAAACTGGCAATTTCCACCACCCGCTTAAACATAATAAGTTAAACTTAAGGTATCCCATTTATAAGTAAAATTTTTTCGTTTTTAGTGTTTCTAGCAGAAATCTTTTCTAATCGTTTCCAATCGCTTTCCCCAGAAATTTTCACATGAAAAAAAGTAGAGGGTGGTAGAGTTTATTGAGATTATATTACGTTTAAATATTAAGCCAAACAATAGATTAATAAATTGTTAAACTGTGAGTGTTATACTAATGTAAAACTTTATACATTTATCAAACATGCTAAGCAATATAAAAATTTTAACATGATTTATTTTATCCGAACTAAGATATATATACGTATTATATATCAAGCAAAAAGAAACTATCTATAATATGTAGTTAATGTTGTTAGCCGAAATTGTTTTATGCTTGTAGAAATATTTCGACATTTGATATTTAGGCTGCCGAAATGTCTAAATATTATCGAACCTAAATTATGCCGAAATGTCTAAATAATGTCGAAATGTCTAAATAATGTCGAAATGTCTAAATAATGTCGAAATGTCTAAATTAAGAAATAATATGAAAAAACATATAGTAATAGGTTTGCTATCCAAACAAGCTCTAGCGTTCATACTTTAACATCAATACCTCTAGTTTAGGACTAAAGCCTAGGACTAATAATTATTTGAACCCATACCAATCAACTCACGTATAAACTACTGACCTCTCGGTTCTAAAATTTTCTAAACCCCAAGGTCCTAAACTACATGAAAACACAAGCATAAGAAAGATGTCTAACATACGCCTATATAGCTAAAGAGAATCGGGGCGTCATCCTGCAGCATCTGTTTCAGGTCCCTGCCTGCCATTGCAGCCGCGGAACTGTATGTAAATATCACGAATTAGGGATGCGAATCGATTCTAAAAATCAAAATCGATGATCGAATCCTCAAAATCGTTTTAGAATCGATGATCGAATTCTAAATCTTTATAGTTATTTCTTGTATTGAGTGCCTGATTAGATTCTATTTTTTATTATTTAATACTGTAAGTTATTAGATTTTACAAATAATATGAAGCAATGTACAAAGTTTTTTGGTTGTTTTAAAGCTATACCAGAGCTTATTGCGCTTTGCAAAAATGTGTGATCTCTGCAGATCATGTTGTCACGAGAAATCAGCCGATTTTCCAATTCTTGAAGAATTTTAATGATTTCGGATAAAACATAGACTTTTGATGAAAATTATGATCAATAGGGAATTAAAACTTTCCGCCATCATCACCGTGTAAATCACAGGGTTACACTTTTTGCAAAGCGCTATAATTAAATAGAATCTTACATTTAGTCATATAGTATTATATTTAGTCAACTATTTAGACATAGTATTTATTTAGTCAACTATTTAGACATTTAGGCAAATTTAGACTTTTGACATTTCGAAAAAAAATAATGCCATGTCGAAATATATTTAGACACTAATTGCCTAAATAGTTGACTAAATTAAGTATTTCGACTAACAACATTATATGTAGTATAATAAAACAGTAATATTGATTATGGAGTAGCAACATGTCAAGTTAACGAGTTTTTATTAAAATCTAATGGTTGAAAAATAGAGTAAAATATATTAGTATTAAAAATGTTTTCTTTGCTTTTATTAATATGTAATAAATTCATTTTCGCGTATCGAAAGAATTTTTAATTGATTTGATTGGTCAATAATCACGTTTGGATCTCCAATCACATGAATTTTATAACCTGTAATTTTTCGTAAAAATATGTATGTTGCTACGCTCCAATTTAAATACAGTTAGGGTTGCTAGTGCAAAGCATTTTGCGACGCCAATGGTGACCATCTAGCATGAGTGTGGTGCAAGAATGGCAAGCTAATTACAGTATATTTATTTTTTATTTATTTATTTTTTTTTACTATTGTTTGGCCTAAAAGATTGTATTTGCATTGTACAAATATTACATTTCCATATAGAATAATGTTCTTTATAATTGCTTCTAAGTTTTAAAGAAGTCTAGAAGTTAATATATTAAATTCTGTAGCGAAATAACAAGTGAATAACCGTGTAGAATAAAATAACAGTGCCATTTACGAGGAATGGTTTATAATGATGACAATTACCAAATAGCCAAGGTTATTTGATAAGTGCTATTAAAGCAAACCACCGGATAGATAAAGATTTTCTTTAATCTGACATTTAAATTCCTTTAAACGACAGTTTCATATGTTAGCATGTTTTAACATGCAAATTATCTCGCTTGACAATTTAAATATAAGCTTTTAAATTTATAGCACTTATTGTACTTTATATTTCTTAATTTCACTTTATTGAAATTAATTCATTTGTAAGTATTGGTATTTAGATTATTAAATCAAGTAAAAGGAAGTTATTGAATGGGTAATTTCTATTTATTATTTCCATGCTACAATAATTCAGCAATTGCAATATATCTTCATGTATGTACGTCCTAAAGAGAGAAAAGATAACCCGATTTTGCTAACAATCGTTTTTAAGACAAAGTTGATCGGATTGGCCTGACTTATAGCATAGCGCTGGCTAGATGTAGATTGTTGGCGAAATGGTGGTTAGCAAGTTCTATTAAAGAGATTATATAATAAAAATTACTAAATTTCATACTGTATATAAATTTATTAAACGAATATTGAAATAATTAATATTGAAATTACCTTTATTACTGTTGTTTGTGGCTAGGCTTGTTACTTTACAACTGTTTTCAAAAAGGTGTGAACGATCAGGGATCACTATATCATGGGAAATTCACGATATTTCCCAAATTTCCTCCTTTTTTTTACTCTCGCTTCTAACAGAGAAAGATTCTCACCAATTTCCCATTAGAAATAGTTTTTATAGTTCAATAAATTATACTTTTCTAAGTTAAAGGTAAATTTTAACAGATGAATTAAGAAATTTTTAATGCAACATTTATACATGTTATATGATTTTGCTTTATACAGTAAATCTACTATTGATCAATTAAAAATTATAGTGCTTTAACGTATCTTTTAAAGTAAAACTTTTACCGATTTAAAGTTGCTGAATATATTTTTTTGATTGTATTCAATCTTGATAGCCAATTATTGCATCGTGAACGAAGTGAAAAATTAAAAGAATCCTTTAGTGTTATTTAATAATTATAATGCAATATTTTTTCTCGAGCAAAAGAAACTTGATCTTCTGTCCAATTGGGTGCAAAAATTCGTGTATAAGCATATTTGACAGCTTCAGTTCGATTGCCTCTATGAGTGGTTTTGTAATATCACATTTGCATTTTTGTGTTTGCAAATCAACTCCGTAGTATAAACGCTTTTGACAACTAAAGTAAGTCCCTCTTTTGTATATAAGTTTTGTATCTAGTGCATCCGCCGCCATCATTATTAATACGATTATAAAAACAAAATAATATCAGATATACATTGCAATAATTTGTTTATATAGCGATAATGATAATGATTAGAAAAGGATATCACGCACGAGGTGCTTAATTGTTACATGGTTAATAATATAAAAATTACAACGGACGTCAATAATTATCTAACCTAAAATATGTGCTGATTAAGCATCTCGCACTGATAAGTGCGTGATGTCCGTGATAAAAAAGTTAATTATTAAATTCCTGATTTCCCGATTCCCCATATGGGTATATGTTATAAAAATCACCTGTTCACACCTTTTTGAAAAGAGCTATAAATGAAATATGGATATTTCATAAATTTTTTAAAGAAATCTATAAAATTAAAATTCAAATATTAAGGCTCCGGATCTCAACAGTTCCTGTTCCCTTTTAATTAAAATTATATTTTATATCGAAACAGTGTTCAATATTTTATAATCAATCTTAAGATAATATCTAGTTTGAAAATTAAATAAAGCGAAAATTAGCTTTTTTACATTTTCTAAATTAGATAAATCGCTACATCAGAAGCAACATCATCACTGAAATTAAACTAATCTTACATAAGTTTCGATCCTTGTACATACTATGCAATATATCCAAGGTTGTAAAACTACGATAATTCATAAATTATAGTGATAAGTTATTGAAATGATATGTTACTAGAAATTTTTCGATAATGGTCGCACTTTCAAGCAAGCATCGGATAACTTAAACTTTTATAACAGGCAAATAATAATATGTCTAAATATAATGCTGAAATTTATTTAATTCTTCGGCAACCAGCATACAATAAAACAGTTACCAAATGAATGAATCTCTTGGTATATTTGACCAAGACTTTGTAATGTATAACTGCAAATGAATACAATACTAACTTTGGTAAAACAAATCTCAAGAAAATATTAAAATTTTACCGTATTTTCGCGAAATAACACGCAGGGGTATAATTTCAAATTTTGGCCCAAATTAAGTTTAATTCAGGCCATTATTCTAAATAACGTTATTATGCGAAAATACGGTACATTTGCTCTTATTTTTTAATCTAATCTGATGTAAAATTACTTGACACGCATAATTTTAACATAGATTGAAACACAAATCTTGAATAATAAAGTTTATATAAGATTAATTAAAAATATTATTTATTATAAGTTAGATGAGGTTTTTACGTTTCTTGTGCTACAAAAAATTAATTTATTATGAAAAATCAAAGGAGAAATGTCAGGTGCCTACCTAATATGGCTCACTAAAACCAAAATAATAGCTAAAACAAATATATACATATAAATAGTTACAAGCCCAGTTCTATTTTTAAATTTTACAAGAAAGATAACTCCCTTCCAGCATAATATTACAATCAAAATTCTAAGACTTCGTTACCCAACTCCTGATTTTTTTTAATATTTTAGATGATTCTTTATGTTTATTCATTATTCGACAAGTTTCTTCATGCTGACTTAAAGTAAATGTATCATTTGGTTCAATTTCTAATGATTTATTTAAATCTGCAAGTGATTCTTCATATTTTTTCATCATGCGATACGTTGCACCACGGCTGCTTAAAGTAGATGCATGGTTTGGTTCGATTTCTAACGATTTGTTTAAATCTGCAAATGATTCTTCATATTTATCCATCCTGCGATAAGTTTCACCGCGATGCCGTAATGCCCATGCGTTATTTGGGTTGATTTCTAACGATTTGTTAAAATCTGCAAGTGATTCTTCATATTTTTTCATCATGCAATAAACTGATCCACGACGACTTAACACAAATGAATGATTTGGTTCGATTTCTAATAATTTATTTAAATCAGCCAACGATTCTTCATATTTTTTCATCATGCGATAGGTTTCACCGCGAAGGCTTATCATCCGTGCGTTATTTGGTTCGATTTTTAATGATTTGTTTAAATCTGTAAGTGATTCTTCATATTTTTTCATCATATAATAAATAAATCCACGGATGTCTAAAGTAAATACATCATTTGGTTCGATTTTTAACGATTTGTTTAAATCTGCAAGTGATTCTTCACATTTACCATCAAGTAATAAGTTCCACCACGAAAGCTTAACGTCCATGCATTATTTGGTTCGATTTCTAATGATTTGTTTAAATCTGCAAGTGATTCTTTATATTTATCCATCATATAATAAGTTGCACCACGACGACTTAACGCAAATGCATCATTTGGTTCGATTTCTAATGATTTATTAAAATCAGCCAACGATTCTTCATAATTATCCATCATTCGATAAGTATTTCCACGATTTTTTAGAGCAAATGCATCCCTTGGTTCAATTTCTAATGATCTATCTAAATCTGCAAGTGATTCTTCATATTTATTTAAATGATAGTATGCTGTTCCACGATTTTTTAATGCGAAAGCATTATCAGGTTCTATTTCTAATGATTTATTAAAATCTACAAGTGAATCCTTATACCTATTCATCATTCGATAAATTTCTCCACGGCTTATCAATATCTTTACATTATTTGGATCGATTTCTAATAATTTATTTAAATCTAAAAGTCTCTTTTCATAATCGCCAATATTATCATAATTTAATAGAGATGAAGAGGAATCTTGCATTAAAATTTTCTGTGTTGAATCAGAAATAAATAGTCTTGAATTATTGTGATTAACCGAATGAATTGATTCATGAACTTTTAATGTATTACAATTTTGAACAATTTGATTTATATCATGATCATTATTGTCGCTTAAGTATTTTAGGCGTAAAAAGATTTGCTGAATATCTGGTCGACTATCAGGATTATGCTGCCAACAATCTATTTATAGTTAAAATTATTAGTAAAGTTTCTTTTCAAGATAAAAATACATAAAATGAAATATATAAAAATATATTAAATAAACAATATATTAAATAAGAGACATACTACATAAAAATATATTAAATTAAAAATATATTAAATAAAAATATATAATATTATACCTGTATAGATCTTTATATATTCAGGCGGGGTTCCTTTGATATGGTTTTCTCGAAGACCATTTACAATATCAACAATTAATGATGCAAGCTGATATGGTTCACTATCATCCTTAAAAGGTGGACAACCGCTAGATATTTCCCACATAAGAATGCCAATACTATAAATATCTGATTTTTTATTGAATTTAAATATTTTGTTTCCGCGTCTTGATCCTTCAAAACTCTGAGGGTCTATATATGCAATAACCCCACCAAATTTTTGATTTGAATTGGTCGCTTCATCTAATCGTCTCGAAAGTCCAAAGTCTGTGAGCTTAATATTCTTTTGATGAACAAGTATATTATTTGAATGCTTTTAAAATAATAAATACATATAAGTCTTAAGAAGATAATAAAGATCATTGTAGAAAATTGAAAAAATTACCAGATCACGATGTATTATACCTTCGACATGCAAGCATTTAATGGCACTAGCAATTTGTAGCGCAAAATTAATCTATCATACCAAAAAAGGTGCTTAAAGTTATTTCGCAAATATGTTCTTAAAGTCCACTATCAGCATATTCAAGAACAAACATATAATGGGTGAAACTTAAATTCTGTTTATCTATAAGTTAAATAGATGAATTTTTTTTATTTCCAAAGAAATAAGTATTCAAATTATGAATTAACTTTGAGATTTTACCTTCATTCTTAGTAGCACCGTGTAGACGTATAATATTAGAATGCATATCTACTCTACAATGTAATTTAAGCTATTGAAATTTGTAATTACTATTTTTTGTATGACTATAAAAAACCTAATAATATATATGCCAATTACCTCATTAACAATTTCTTTAATAGATACGTTATTACCTTTAAATGACTTTAATGCGACAGTAATTTCGTTGTCCTTGAAAATTGCACGATACACTTTTCCATAACCACCTTCTTCAATCAATTCAACATCTTTGAAGCGTAAAATTTAACCTGCTCTTCAACAAGGCATTTTTGAATTTGATCATCTGACGGGTTCATATTTAATAACTTAACATTAAAAAATCATAAATCCTACGAAATTTGTACAATAGAATTTACAATAGAATTAGTAGGTGATAATCAGAATTTATAAATTATTTTCCAATAAGACAATAATTTAACTCAGAATTATAAACATAAATCAGGAAATTGATACGTAAAAAGAGAGCGTGGAAAGTATTGATTCTATTGCATCTATTATTTATTGAGGGTCGTATACCTTTAGTGTGCGAACAATGGTATATGCATGTCGAAGTTTAAGGATGATCGATCTGATCGGTGGTAAGTGGTTGATCTGGATCGATTATGGGTGTTCTCAAACGCCTTAGTCAATGGGTCAAAAGTGTCGGTGAATAAATTTTACTTAGCGGAAAATATTTAAGCAGGTCAAATGTGTTTGCATCGTAATGAATATTTAAATGATAATCGTAATTTAATAAATTTTATTGTCAATAATATATTTTTATTAGTAAAAAATATTGAGTTTATCATTTCAATTTACAAACTTTTTGCCGCAGATCATCTTTTTTTATCCCTGGTTTGGCAAAATTTACAATTAATCGAAAAGCATTCTTATAATTGGAATAGTCCGGTCTGATATACCGGAGTTTAATTTTATTTGTTGAAACTGAAACGGAATATGCTCCCAGAAATAGCAAATAAAATTGCGTCGGGAGATCACCGTAAGCAGTTGAGCTTGTGCGGCTTAGCACTGGCCGGTGGTTTCCTGCCTGCGTAACGCAGGCTGGCCGTTAATATGAACATGTGATGTGAATTGATATTCACTAGTTATAGTTATGAAAATGGTAGGTTGCTGTTGAAATTGAAACTGAAACGGGATATGCTCCCGGAAATAGCAATAATAAGTTTGTGTTGTAAAATTTAAACAATAATTACTTCACGGCTGATGCTGAAATTGGTTGATGCTGAAATTTTAACCTATTTAGATATGAAATTTTAAAATTTTTGGGGGTGTTTCGGTTTTGCTCTATAGGATTATGATAAGGTAGGGTTTGGATATTAGAGAGTGTATATGGATTTTAGAAGGGCTTATAGTTCAAATCGAGGCCCCAAATTTCAGCATCAGCCAATTTCCGCAAGAATTATTGTCGTGGCTGAAGCTGGAAATTAGAGGTCTTGATTTAAAACTATAAGCCCTGCTAAAATCCTACTATACTCTCTTATTATAAACCCTAACCCTAAATTCTAATCTAACTATAAAAAAAAATCGTACAAAATGCATTCCAAAATTTTTTGTAAATTTCATATTAAAATATTTAAAATTTCCAGCTTCAGCCATTTCCAGCTTCAGCCACGACAATTATTATACTCACCAAGTCCATGTAAAATAAATAAGCAGAAGCGGTTAAATAGATATGTAAGTTTAAATCAGTTACGTACGTACGTACGTACAATGATTGCAAAATCATTGCGAAAATGGATAACCCAAAAATTGAAAAGAAAAATTAGCCCAAATACCTAATTTAGCAGAGCAAATTGAAAAGTTAAAATTAAGACCTGATAGCCAACTTCTACAAAGTGGGGGCGAATTGCTAAAATTATAAATATAGAGTTTTTATGAGGAAGGTCAAATTTTCTTTCGCGGTAGCAGTCAATTATCAACAGCCGCATTCTTAAAGGAGTTTGTGAAAAAAATGCCACTAATACCGATACTATAACTAATAATAAATTAAAATTTACCTGATTTGGATATTGTGCAACTATATTACATATTTGCTGCCGCTAGTTGTTTAGTTGATTAATATAGACAATTAGTTAGTTGACAACTAACGATTAATCGTAATCGAACTAGTTGATAATAAATCGATTAGTTGATTAAAAATTTTTTAAATCGGTTAGTTGAAAAGTTGTCAACTATTCGATTTTTCAACTAACGATTTGGAACACTAACTTAGAAGGTTTAGACGATACTTATGATTTAACAGAACTTATTCTAGATATTATCCCATATTTCATTCACCGTCCTACATTTCTTACGATACAAATCGAAATCATTGAAATCGCATTAGTAATTATGAAAAGTCGCTTACGAATTTAAACAAAACGTTAAAAATTGAGCCAATTGATGCATTTCGCTAAGATATCGTGGAATAAAATACAGTATGACTAAGAAGTATAAGATGTCACTTGATGATTTAAACAGCTCATTAGTAATTGAGCAATCACAATATAGCAACATGGCGTAACTTATTTTTATATGAAATTATTCAAATCACTCAAGGTCATTAGAAATTGACCAGATAATATTGAGTCTTTAAAAAATCGTGAGAGAACTTATCCAGGCCTAAATAAATCACCAGAAATTAAATCAAAATGCATTTACGCTAAAATATTGTTATCTTAAGTGTTATAAATTCAAAAAAGTTTTATTAACGAAAACTCTAAAAGTATGCACACATTTTCTTATTAAACAAATTTAAAATACGCATAAAAAAATTATATACGCTTTATATATACGCAGATCAATGCGCAAATTCAGATCTATGTACGCTGCACTACGCATTGTTGCTTGATTCCCAAAGTTAGTTCCCCGCCAGCTCATTTTTCCGACACTATATCCCCGACAGAATGTTTCACCTACAGCATTTTTTGTTGACAGAATCTTTTCCTCGACATACCATGTTTTCGACATCCCTTTCCTTGACAGGACAAATTTTCGAAGACATTTTACTAACATGATGTATTTCAGAAAGAATATTTTTCCGACATGACATGTTTCCGATATCTTTTTCCGACAAGATCTTTCTCCGATAAGACATTTCGTTTAAAAATAATTATTGGGTGGTTTCAAAAATAGTGATATATTCGTGCTCATCACATCACATGATTAAGCACTCGACCTAAATTAGGGTTAGGGTTAGGGTTAGGGTTAGGGTTAGGGTTTATGGGTTAGATTAGGGTTAGGTGATAGTATAATTTAGGCCGAGTTGTTAGTGCTAGTAAACAAATGACGTGTTGCATGATTTCACGTGATGAGATGATCACTGTTCTTGTCGCATTCAATAAAACTGTCGGGGAAAAGTCAAATTAGAAATATGTCATGTCAGATAAATATCTTGTCGAAATTATGAGATGTCAAGGAAAGGGGATGTCGAAAACATGGTATGTCGAGGAAAGATTCTGTCAACAAAAAGTGCTGTAGGTGAAACATTCTGTCAGGAATATAGTGTCGGAAAAATGAGCTGGCGGGGGGACTAACTTGTGGGGAATCATACCGTCAAGAAGTATGAGATGTTACTTAATGGCTTAAATAATTTGCTAAAAATTAAGTCGAATAATGCACACACATTGCGAAAACGTGGTGTAATTTATTATCATATGAAACTATATGAAAATCACTAAGTCACTAAAAATTTATCCAAATAATGCCGATAGTTTAAGACATCGTGGGAATGCTTATTAAATGGTAGGTGATTATAACAAATCACTTAATGATTCACTTAATGATTCATATAATTCATTAGAAATTGATCCAAAATCGTGAGTCAATCTATAGAATAATGGAACAATATATTGACTCGCTTACAGATTCAAATATGTCTCCCAAAATAGAACCAGATATGGAATTTGTATTAAAGAGCCGAAGGAGCTACTTATTTTTTGATTAATTACTTTGAGAATTCATGTGATGATTTAGAAATTCTCATTAATAATTGATCCGGAAAATTCATTGTGCTAGGATACCGTGGTGCAATTTACTGGAAAACAGAGACTTTAAAAATTATTTGAATTTTTAAATAAATTATTAACAATTGATCCAAATAATGCATTTGCATTACGACAACGTGGTATAGCTTATTTTTGTATGAAAAAGTATGATAAATTTTTAACATTAAAATACCCATATTCACTTTGGACTTAAAGATACTATTAAATTGATTAATAACTAACCAGTAACTTCTGTTTTCCTGTACCCACGGGTTTTGTAGAAGTTGTAAAGTAATAAAACTATATTGTAAAATACATATATATGTATATATAATGTAAATGTTTGATATAGTTAAGAATTTGTATTTTACGATGAATAGTAGATTTATTATGATATAAATTACTTTTGAGTGTTAATGATAATAATGACAGCACTGAATAGAATTATTGTTCTTCGTGTCTTATGTTTATTGTTTAAATTTTTTAATAGTAAAGAAAAGGCATAATATAGTATTGGTGATGAAATTCTATAATTAAAGTATGAAATTGCTTAAGCATCAAATTATTTTTACACTGATAATTATAAAATTTTGAAGTGCCAGTGCAAGAAAAAAGATAGATTTTAGGAAAAATTTGATGACTAGAATATTTATCTCACTGATCAATTTTACCACTGTTGAACCTCTCAAAACCGATATGCATAGTGAATAAATTTTGTATCAGAATTGAGAAGTTTTTGGTTTTGAAACATTGTGAACTATTAGCTTATATAGCGAAAACAGAGTTGGTAGATTAATATTTTATCAGATTTGGCAGGTTATCGATTTTTTGACAGGAACGATTTTGAGAGGTTCAAACAATATTTGATTTATCTTAATCATGCTTCATTCATTCACAAACATGATAAATTTAATTCTTCGACAACCAGCATACAATAGGCCAGTTACCAAATAAATGAATCTCTTGGTAGATTTGACCAAGACTATGCATAACTGCAAATGAACACAATACTAACTTTGATAAAACAAATCTCAAGAAAATCTACCGGACATTTGCTCTTAAAGTTTGTTATTTTTTAATCTAATTTGATGCAAAATTACTTGATGCGCGCGCATAATTTTAGCATAGATTGAAACTCAAATCTTGAATAATAGAGTTTATATTAGATGAAGTTTTTACATGTTTGTTATGCTACAAAAAAATTAATTTATTATGAAAATCAAAGGAGAAATGTCCGGTGCTAACCTAATATCTCACTAAAACCAAAATAATAGCTAAAACAAATATATACATATGTGCGGATTTGATTCATATGATGATGGGTTGTTATATTGTACATTACTAATGTACAATATAACAACCCATCATCATATGAATCAAATCCGCCCATATGATAGCTATATTGTATTTATAACTATATTAAACGTTCAAGCCCAGTTCTATTTCTAAATTTTACAAGAAAGACAGCTCATAATGATTACTATCAACATTCTAAGACTTCGTTACCCAACCCTGATTTTTTTTAATGTAGGAGCAATAATTTTATTAGATACAATTTGTATTTTAGATGATTCTTTATGTTTATTCATTATTCGACAAGTTTCTTCATGCTGACTTAAAGTAAATGTATCATTTGGTTCAATTTCTAATGATTTATTTAAATCTGCAAGTGATTCTTCATATTTTTTCATCATGCGATAAGTTACACCGCGATGCCGTAATATCCATGCGTCATTTGGGTTGATTTCTAACGATTTGTTTAAATCTGCAAGTGATTCTTCATATTTTTTCATCATACGATACGTTGCACCACGGCTGCTTAAAGTAGATGCATGGTTTGGTTCGATTTCTAACGATTTGTTTAAATCTGCAAGTGATTCTTCATATTTTTTCATCTTGCGATAAGTTTCACCGCGTTGGAGTAACGTCCATGCGTTATTTGGTTCGATTTCTAACGATTTGTTTAAATCTGCAAGTGATTCTTCATATTTTTTCATCAGGTAATAAGTTGAACCACGACGACTTAACGCAAATGCATCATTTGGTTCGATTTCTAATGATTTATTAAAATCAGCCAACGATTCTCCATATTTTTTCATCATTCGATAAGTATTTCCACGATATTTTAGAGCAAATGCATCCCTTGGTTCAATTTGTAATGATCTATCCAAATCTGCAAGTGATTCTTCATATTTATTTAAATGATAGTATGCTGTTCCACGATTTTTTAATGCAAAAGCATTATCAGGTTCTATTTCTAATGATTTATTAAAATCTACAAGTGAATCCTTATACCTATTCATCATTCGATAAATTTCTCCACAGCTTATCAATATCTTTACATTATTTGGATCGATTTCTAATAATTTATTTAAATCTAAAAGTCTCTTTTCATAATCGCCAATATCATCATAATTTAATAGAGATGAAGAGAAATCTTGCATTAAAATTTTATCTGTTGAATCAGAAATAAATAGATTTGAATTACTGTAATTAACCGAATGAATTGTTTCATGAATTTTTAATGTATTAAAATATTGATCAATTTTATTTATATCATGATCATTATTGTCGCTTAAATCTTTTAGGCGTAAAAAGACTTGCTGAATATCTGGTCGACTATCAGGATTATGCTGCCAACAATCTATTTATGATTAAAATTATTAGTAAAGTTACGTTTCAAGATAAAAATACATAAAATGAAATACAGTATATAAAAATATATTACATAAATAATACATTAAATAAAAGACATACTACTAAAAATATATTAAAATAAAAATATACCTGTGTAGATCTTTATATATTCAGGCGGGGTTCCTTCGATATGGTTTTCTCGAAGACCATTTTTAATATCAACAATTAATGATGCAAGTTGATATGGTTCATTATCATCCTTAAAAGGTGGGTAGCCTCTAGATATTTCCCACATAAGAATGCCAATACTATATATATCTGATTTTTTATTGAATTTAAATATTTTGTTTCCGCGTCTTGATCCTTCAAAACTCTGAGGGTCTATATATGCAATAATCCCACCAAATTTTTGATTTGAATTGGTCGCTTCATCCAATCGTCTCGAAAGTCCAAAGTCCGTTAGCTTAATATTCTTTTGATGAACAAGTATATTATTTGAATGCTTTTAAAATTATAAATATATATAAGTCTTAAGAAGATAATAAATGTCATAAGTAAACTTGAAAAAATTACCAGATCACGATGTATTATACCTTCGACATGCAAGCATTTAATGGCACTAGCAATTTGTAGTGCAAAATTAATCTTATCATACCAAGAAAGATACTTAAAGTTATTTCGCAAATATGTTCTTAAAGTTCCACTATCAGCATATTCAAGAACAAACATATAATGCGTGAAACTTAAATTCTGTTTATCTATAAGTTCAAATAGGTGAAATTTATTTATTTCCAAAGAATTAAATATTCAAGTTATGAATTAACTTAGAAATTTTACCTTCATTCTTCGTAGCACCGTGTAGACGTATAATATTAGAATGCATGTCTACTCTACAATGTAATTTAAGCTATTGAAATTTATAATTTATAGCAAATGAATAATACTATTTTTGTATGACTATAAAAATCTAATATTATATATGCCAATTACCTCATTAACAATTTCTTTTATAGATACGTGATTACCTTTAAATGACTTTAATGCGACAGTAATTTCATTGTCCTTGAAAGTTGCACGATACACTTTTCCATAACCACCTTCTCCAATCAATTCAACATCCTCGAAGCGCGTATATTCGTAAAATTTAACATGCCCTTCAATAAGGCATTTTTGAATTTGATCATCTGACGGGTTCATATTTAATAACTTAGGCTTGTAGGTTTGATGGGTATAACATTTAAATCTGGTATCACATCTGAAAAACATTAAAAAATCGTAAATCCTACTAAATTTGTAAAATATATATGTTATAATGTATTTTCAATAGAATTTACAATAGAATCAGTAGGGTGATAATCAGAAGTTATAATTTATTTAATATAAAAGAGTATTTATTCAAAGTTGTTAATGGAGTAACATACTTCAGAACAACCAGGTTACCTCCGATTTCAGGATTTAAAGACAGCGTGGTAGCACGAGTGTGACCAAAAACAGAGTGACTGTATCACATAGTAAGTTGAACATACCCGAATTTTTATTAAATATTAAGTTATATGTGACGCATGCACCTGTAGTAGGGTGCCCAGGATTATGCGATGCGAAATTATGCGCATAATTAACCATTTTTTCGCATCGCACATGCTCCGCATAATTGAACAAAAAAAGGGAACCGTTAAAGCCAGGCACCATCACGTGATCCGGCGATCATCGACCTAGAGCCGGAGCTCTGGAGCTATTATGTAATGACACGACCAATTAAATTCAAAAAATTTTTTTTGATATAAAATAGATTATGTTCGATAATCAACATAAACAAAGACAAATTTTAGACGTACGTGCTGTGTGTACAAGGTATGTAAAACAACTGCAATCTCGAACAAATTAACAGTAGAAAGAAAACAGTATTCATAAAATACTTTCCTTGCAAAAACAAAAAAAAAACTAAGCAAAAAAAAAATAATAAAGAAAAGAAATTAAAAAAAACGCAATAATAAAAAAATTTTATTTTAGACGAAAAAAAAAATGAATACTTCCGGCCAAGAAAACTCTCCTCAACAACCAATATTTTCTGAATCAAGCGTGGATTTTCTGCAAGACTTTTTGCAGCGAACATTAAGTTTTTCACACCTTCCTGAACAAACTGCTGCTTCGACAAATGTTCTTGTATTAAGCTCAACAACACTTTGTCAAAGGCGCATATTACTGTTTAATGTTCAGCAACCATTCGAAGTGCCGATAGAAGAATTTGATATCGAATGGTGGCCTTTGGTAACGAACGTTTGGATGAAATTTAGTTACAAAAAGCTTGTTAACGAAAATTCTTGGAAAACCTTCATATGCCGATTTAATAAACCCTTTAAATCAAGCACGCGAAAAGAAGATATTCCAAGCGAGAAACGGCAAAAAACAAAGGTCCGAGAGGTGGATTTATGCTTCGCGAAAATAAAAGTATCATGGCTAGTTACTGAACAGAAAGTGCGTGTTGAACGTATTAAAAATTCTCTTGACCATGCACATGATCTAGAAGAAAGTGAAAAATTAAAGCGGTCTTAAGCAATCTGGACGTTGGTTGAAAAAGAAGCGGTTAAGAATTATCCTGCGCCCGCAATAATTAATGCCATTAAAGAATATGCTTCTGAAAAGCTTGATCTTGGTTCGAGCGTAAAGGAGTTAAAATGGAGGGAGGTCGCTAATATAAAGTATAAAGTCCGTGGGCCTCAAAATACTTATCTCGTAGGAGCTTCTAATCTAACACAGGATATTCGTGATGCGGTTTCTTTTTTAGAAAAAGAAGGGTATAAAGTTGTAATGTTTAGAGTTCAGCACCAATCCACCTGTGGTTTTGTTTTTGCGCACCCAAAGCAACTCGAAAAACTTTGGCAGTGTGGATGGCTAACGCTAATCAACTCTACACACAAAATGAATAAATACGCTTGGCGTTTGTTTACTCTATATATTCAGGACAAATACGGTTGTTGGGACGTCGGTGGACTTTTTTTGTTAGTAATGAGGACAGTGATACTGTCGCGGAAGTGTTGGTAATAATGTGCCGATTTTGTAGCTCTTGGAAGCCTCGATATTTTTTATCAGACCAAAGCAGTGTGGAAACCAAAAGTATTATGCCGGCATTTCTGGGCCTTCAAAAAGGTGAACAGGAATGCAAGGTGATTTATTGCACTGTGCATATTATGCGGACTTGGATGAACAAAATATATGAAACAGAAACTCGAAACAAAATGATTCAAGCCATGCACAAACATACAAAGATCGGTTGTGAGATGTTTGTCCAAAAATCGATTAACGAATGTGCCCTCCCTCCTATTAAAAAATATATTTCAAGATACTATTTGAAAAATACACACCAGTGGGCACTGTGGGCCTGCCAACATTCTCCGTTACTTTTACAAGTAACATCAACGAACACTTTGGAATTGTATTATAGCGAGTTAAAGAGAACAACATCTCCCCAACACGGTTTAATTGGCGCGTGTATTAATATTGTTGCACTTGATTTGAAAAGGCGTTCAAATTCAGATTATATTGTATTTGAATTTTGTGTTAAAAAAATTTCTGCCCCTGGTATTGACGACGATATCGTTAAGGAGATTCACAAATTCCCCTTTCCAATCCAAAAATTAATAGTTGGTGAGATTTTTGCTATTGATAGTAGAGTAGAAAAAGGAAAAGCATTGCCCGGGTTAATATCAGTTAAGTGTCACTGCCTTTTTTTCGAAAATATTTGCTTCCTTGCAAACATATTTTCCATGAGCAAAAGTATGGTTCTAGGAAATTGTTGACGCCTAATATTTGGAGAAGTTTTCAACAAATGTTTGATGAGAGTGGTTTTGAAATTTATGAACGTCGTGAGTTGGTAAGTTTAGAATTATTTGAACAAGACGAAACTGATAAAGCAGCAAAAAATAGAAGGCTTACCGTTAATGAGTTAATGGAAAGAACAAGTGATCAGTATTTGAGTGTAGAGGAAAATGGTGACGAAAAAGAAAAGGCGGAATTCATTCAAAACCTAAAAATATGTTTAGATTCTGTTTTAAAAAAATAGAGAATGCGAATTTAGTTAGTATTTAGCAAAATTTTTTTGAAAAAAAATAAATATCATCATCAAATTTCTTAGAGTACTCACGAGATTCTTTTTTTATTGCATTCTTTGTTCGCTTGTTGATAAACTCTTTGGTCAAGTTCGCCACAACAATTGGTTGAATTTATTCAACAAATGCTTTTGTAATCGCATACTCTTGATATCCTTTAAGATATATACATTTTTATCTATTTTATTAAAGAAAGATTAGTATAATCTCATTTTGCAAGCACAACGATTATGATAGTAAATCTTTCTTAATGCTTACATTATGTCTCCAGAAGCTAGAGCTGGTAATAACTTAATGGCTGGTAGGATCCCATTCAATGTCAGTAACGCTATAATGTTCTTGCGTGCTTATTAGTTGTAAACATGCAACTTTCGCAAATTCCTTCTGATCAAGTGTTATTTCAAAATCTAGAAGAACGCAAAGTAGCCAAGACTACATGTCAACCTTGGGGAGACCAATAAATGGCGTTTGATGATAAGAGTTTAAAGATAAATATTATTAAATTTGTTTATGTTTTTAAAAAAGAATATAAATAAAATTTTGCTCAAGAGTTTTTTTAAAGAGGGCTTGTTTTGTATTTATACCCCCAGCAAAAATAAAAAAAAAATTCAGTTCATAATTTTAATTTATTATTTTATTTTTATTTTCCCGATTATTTTCCAGAAACTCACGCACATTTAAAATAATTTTAAAAAAAAATGTTAGTGCAGCTTTTATTTTTAAATTTGAGCGAGACAACCACCTAACCGAATTCAATGAATTTTTTTATCTGAATTATATGGATCCATAAAATTCAGATAAAAAAAATTATCAGATTTGGTCAAGCAGTTGTCGAGATATCTTCGCTTAGAGTTTTAAAAAAATTCATTTTTATTTTGATGGTTTGATTTTTCTTTAACTTTGAGTGAAAATATCTTGACAACCACCTGACCATATTCGATGTATTTTTTTTTATTTGAAATATATGGATTCATAGATTCAAATAAAAAAAAATTTATCAGATTTGGTTGGGTGGTTGTCGAGATATCTTTTCTTGAAGTTTTAAAAATTTGTATTTTTCTGGGGTATCGATCGGTGATAAAATTGTCTCGGAGGTCAGCTGTCACGATGTCAATAATCGTCAGATCACATGATGGTGTCTGGCTTTAACGGATCCCCAAAAAAAAAGTATTTAGATCATGTGGCTAAAATATGATTGGTAGATCTAAATTGATCTAGCTGACATATCAATTTAATAATGATAAAATTTGATACGAATAGCAAAAATTTTCTCAATACATTTTTTTTCTTTTTTTTTTTATTAAAAAAAAAAAAGTGAAAGTAATATGGTTACAGCCACAGAACGGCTTGTTAGAAACCCCTAAATATAATGAGAATTTTTATGCAGGTCGAGAAGAATTTGTACTTGACTTTGTTAAATTGTTAGCCAAAGCTGATATACCGTTTAAAAAGATACATCATTTTTAACCTTTTTACAGAAATATTGTAAATATGGTATGTTTATTAATTTTTATTTGATAATTTATTTCGATATAATTAATTAATTTATATTTTTAATAGGTGGTGCAGTTCCTGGAGCTAACCAAATTCATAAAAATATTTTCTGATCTTGTTCCAGCAAGAAGAAGAAAAATTTAAAAATTCGGTAATTGGAAAAAATTTGTATTACGATCAATGAAACAACGGACGCTTGCAGTAGGGCGGCAGTAAACATTCTATTTAGTTATTTTGATCAAACTAGTTGGTTAGAACTCATTATTTACAAGCTGTAAATAAAATTACTATTTCACAACTCGTAATTTCAACTTTATCCTACTATAAAATTTCTTTTGATAATGTTGTTTTATTTATTACAGATACTGCTTCGTATATGTTAGCTGCTTTTAATATTCTTTTGCCTAACACTTGCTTCGCGCATATACTTAATCTAGTAGGAGATACTTGGATTGGTTACAAAACTTTAAGCTTCTTGATTCTACTATAAGTTTGATTAAAACAACCTTTATATATTCACCAGCTAGAAAGCGACGATAGATTTCCTTTCTTTCTTTAAATGGTGATTTGGATCCTACACTCCCACCACTACCTGTAAAAACCAGATGGAACTCCTGGTTTAATTTTGCTTTTTGGATTCATACCCATTTTACATTATTAGTTGATTTTTATTTTAAGGAATCTGAAGAAAAGTAAGGACAGTACGGCAATTTCTGAAATTGGTTAAAGTTTTTGAAAATAGGGATAATTTGTTTTATTTGCGGTTTATTTTTTTTTATTACCTTTAATGCACAATTGTAAATAATACTGTAAAAGCTTTGCTAAAAAAACCCCCTTTGGGACTATGCCCTTTAGGGCATAGTCCCAAAGAGGGTTTTTTTAGCAAAGATTTCATTTATTCATGATAATTTATTCACTAAATTATTATTATCATTATTATAAATTAGTCAGGAATCTTGAATTTATCAAAATCCAGATGATTTGTCATCATACAATGTAATTTTTAAAGAAGCATTTCAATTAGCCTATGACAAATTCAAAAAACATGTTGATAATCATTCTGCACTTCCAATTTTTAAAGCAAATCGTTGCTTTGACCCATGCTATATGCAGGCACAAATTGACTACCACGATATTACATTATATAGAGCAATTAAAGAATTAGAAAATCCTTCAAATGAGCTTATTAATAAATGGGCAATTTATTTAGGATTGTTAGAAGCATTTAGTGAAAATTTTGATTTGGATAATTATTGGCATGAGAAATGGTTTTGTAACCAAATATTAGTAAAATAGCATTAGTATATATTTGGTTATCGGTTATCAGTTTTAGGAGTTGATGTAGAACATAGCTTTTCAGCTTACAAATGAATTTTAGCAGATAATAGACATGCTTTGTCAGAAAATTCAATCCAAATATTAAATTTTGTAAATTTTAATAAATAAATAAATAATATTTGGAGATTTAAAAATCACATCGACTTATAATTAGTTAAAATTTATTTATTGCATAATTTATTTATTAAAATTAAAATGCATAATTCAGATAATTTTCTAATAAAGATTAAATCGAATAATCACCTATTTTCTTTGCATAATTTTAAATTTATTTCGCATCTGTCGCATAATTGACCCTATTTCACCCGCATAATTTACCTAAACGCATCGCATAATCCTGGACACCCTAACCTGTAGATCATCACTGCATTGATAAAGTTTAGTTTTTGTTAGTTTAGGGTTAGGGTAAGCACCTAGGTTTAGGGTTAGGGTTTGGGTATATAGTAAATTTGCTCAAGGAAAGCTTTTTGTTAAAGCACGAAAGATGGTTTCCTATGCAGATTTTGAGTAATAAGCAATTTTTTGTTGGTTTGATAAAACGAATTTTCTGATTGTGTTACATTATATGAGATCCTGAAATCTGATTGGTTTGGTGATACATATGCCGTTGTCACTTACGTGACAAATAACTTTACTCTTTATTAAAATAGAGGAATGTATTTGTTGCCCTCCTGTGACACAGTTTTTTGTCACGGGTTTATTTATAACTCAAAACTTTACTAAGATAATACCTATTGCACTTCTAACAAAAAATGATTCTCTCGCAATTTTGTATTAATTTTGATTTTAATCCTAATTCTAATAATTTTGATCCTAACTCTAACTTTTTTACTTTACTTTAATGATCTTATTGCCCATGACAGTCACAGGGATGACAAATGCATTTTTTCTATTACCCTAACCTAACCCTAACTTTACTTTACTTTAATGGTCTTATTGCCCGTGACTGTCACAGGGGGTGCCAAATGCATTTTTCTATTAAAATATAAAATTTTTATTTATTTAATTTTTATCTTGTTTATTTAATATTTTACTGAATCCATACACTTGCTAAAGCATCGATCTTTATGTCATTGAGTATGCAACTACATGAAAAACTGAATACTCAAACTTGCCTGCCTTCTTTAAAGCACCTTACACAGGTTCAATAAATATATAAAGGATAGATATCGGGATACTTTTAGTATTCTGATATCTACCCTTTATGCATCTGTTTATAATCTGTTTTGCCACGATTATTTGGCGGATCTATGGCAATATAAAAATGAATACCAGTACAACATAAAAGATAAATATCGGTTTACTAAAGGTTATATATTACTAAAGGATATATTTTAATATCATAATATTGATCTTTTATATATCTGCTTTGCTATGATTATTTGGTGGATCTATGGCAACATAAAAAATAAATATCAGTATATAAAAGAGTAAATATTAGTTAACTAAGGGGTATATTTTAATATTCCGATATCGATCTTTTATATTATAATTATATATCTGTTTTGCCACAATTATTTGGCGGATCTATGGCAATATAAAAGATAAATATCGGTATATACAAGAATAAATATCAGTTAACTAAAGGGTTTATTTTAATATCCTGATATTGATTCATTTTTTTCTAGATATGAAAATTGATATAATTAAAATAAATTTTATTTTTGTTCATTCCAATATATAATGAAAAGACAACATTTTTTGATTTTATTATTTAATACTATACAAATATATATTTATAAAATTAATAGCTAAATAAATACATAATATAAATTACTATATTAAAAAAACTATTTTCTATTACTATGCCTAGAGCTTCTAGAAGCTTTTTGACTTGAGCTATCTCTACTATAACGTGGTTTATGTCTAGCAGTATTGCCGGAATTAATATCAGGACTTTCTTCAATTAATCCTAAATTATTAATATATTGTTACAAGTGGTATAGCCTTCTTAATATACCACTAGCAACATAGCACACGGCGACAGGGATCTTGTAAGAGTCAGAGAAGATATGAAGTGGTGTGGAAGTGGAATGTTTCCTCACTATAGCAGTTCGATATATTTTACTTAAAGAACAGGAGTATATTTAGTTGGGCAAAGATATATTTTATTTAAGTACGTTACAAGACTATCTAAAGGTTTCGGTGCCTAAAGAATTCCTATAACTAAAGAATTGCAGTGAACAAATCCTAAAGCTAAGAAAGGATGAAACCTAGGGTTTATATATCTTTTGGAAAGCAATAAAACAATAAAGCAAAGTAATAAAACTATAAAACTATAAAACTGTAAAACTATAAAACTGTAAAACTGTAAAACTGTAAAACTGTAAAACTGTAAAACTATAAAACTGTAAAACTCCATTTACTCTGTGTCTAAAGTTTTTACACAAGAAACCTATTCTATAACATTTCTGTTCCCTTTAAGAATGAACTCTGTGAGTTTCTAAATCTAATAACTATAAAAAAATTATAAAGGAAATTATATACAGTCTAATTATAAAATTCATATCTGTATCTAGTACTTCATTAAACTCTTGATCTTTCAATAGTTTCTTTGCTGGTTTCAGCACATGATTAATTTAGTAAATGTGGCCAAGGTTTGAGGCTAAAGAATAGAAGTTTCTATTTTGGATTCTATTGCCTGGGTAATCAGTATACCTGAGTTGGTTTCTGTTTCTAGTATTTTGTCTATTTTGATTTTGTATCTTTCGGTGATATTTTTAGAATTGTTGAGAAAATTTTCAAATATGGTAATAAGAATTAAAATCGTAATGGAAAATCTAATATGGATACAATATCAACTTGGATTTACTTGTCAAATCGATGAGGATGTTTGCCTGATTTGGGAATTAATTTGGAGATGCACATCCATTATCATACATAATTGTTGGAACTAATGATTCATATATGATTGTGCTTAAAAATCTTAATTGATAAGATACTTGTTATGGCCTTGTTTTTCCTATACACCAAGAAATTTTATTGCATGTTAATTTTTTAATTCCCACATATATTGTATTTTTATTGTTCATGTACAAAAATTTGTTTTGAAAGTGTTCAACAAAACTTGGCAAAACTTGTCAAAAATTTTGCTCAACATGTGTTTTGGCAATTTTATTGTTGCTTTCTCTCATAAAAGTTGTGAGGTCTCCAAACTTTTCTTATTAATTTGTCTAAAATTAGCTTCTATTTTCTAATTGGTATTTATCATTAGCTAATTTTTAATTCTGTGAATTATTTTCTCATCGTTGTGATTTTCTCTTTTGTTGTTTGCAGTTGATTGATTTTTCATTTGGAATAATCATCTTTATTGTTTATTTCTATTTAAAATCTGTATCTCAAATGTTCATTTTCTTCAAAATTTTTGCTCAAAATCTTTTCCAGTTAATATTCCTTTTACTATTCCTTTTTCTATTGTCCTTTTCTCTTTCTAAAATTTTTTAATTAGATTGTCTCTTCTTTTTTTTTCATTTAGATAATAATTTTCTTTTTATAAAAATTTTTGTCGACTTTTCGCTTTGCCTTGCCTTTCTCCAGGTGTGTATACTTTCGGGCTGTAAGCTTAGCCTCAGCATTTGCTATGTGCAAAGCTGGTCTTCTACGACTGGGTGAGCGCCCTATATTGTGTTCCATTACCTCTATAGAGGTCACCCGGTAGATATTTTCCCCTTATAAACTTCGTTTTCTTCTTTTTTTTCACAAGTTGTGGTGGCCAACGCACTTGTGTTTATTTTATTTTCTCATTTTTCAGTATATAACGCTTAGAAATAGTCATTTCTAATTATTTTTAGTTCATAGATGACTCATACAAAGAAATCTGAATCTGTTCCCTCTTGTTTGGTGGCGCTTGAAAACTGGATTATAAACTATCAAGAAGAAGCGCAAGAAATAAGTCCTTCCGATATCGAAGTTCTTCGACAAGCAAGTTAGCATGACAAGTAATTCTAGAACAAAATAGGTAGAGGGCTTGGGTGGCAAACTTAGAAGATGAGAATATGGATTTGAGAAGAAGAGTTGAAGAAATAGAAAGAAGAAGGATCGAAGAAGCTAGAGAGTTGGAAGAAGAAAATAGAGAGTTGGAAGAAGAAAATCGAGAGTTGAAAAAAGAAAATAGGGAGTGGTGAAGGAGAATAGAAGAAGTAAATAGAAATTGTCATATTATTTTACAAATAATTTTTGTATCTATTTTAATTATATTTGTAAATAAAATTCTTAAATTTTTTGAAATTTTGTAAATAATATGAGTAATAATTAAATAAAGTTTTAAAATTTTTGTAAAATATTAAATGGTAATTATAAAGTGTTAAAGCATTTTGAAATAAATAATAAAGTTTTGAGGTTTCTGTATCTAAAAATTTTAAGTTTTTTAAGGTTATCGAATTTGTTAAAAAATGTCTTTGTCTATTGTTATCTTTTTTGATTAATTATCTAATGTTCGTCGAATACTTTGCATAGCTCTGAAGTAAGTGACGCAGGTAACCATTAGTATATTGCGCAGTTACAGCCCTTGATTTCAATCACGATTTAATAAACATGTTCTTTCAGTCTTAATCATAGCAGATAGTAATAGTTATTACATTATACCAGAAGATTATGTGTATTAAATTAATAATTTTTCAAAGTTGCATATGTTAACTCTTTTTTTTTAATTGTCCGAAGGACACTACAGGTAGAGCACTAGTATACCCGATGTCTGTGTGTTGGCAAATTCTAAATTCTGATTGGCTAGATCAGGTGTAACATAAAAAAACAATAAAAACAATAAAAACAATTGTAATATAAAAAAACAAATATTGGTCCTTCGGACTTTAAATGGTTCCCATTTTCCTAGTATAGATCTTGAAACCGTTGTCATTCTTGGAATCTTTGTTAATTCTCAGAGTTATCATTAAATCGTAGAGTTGTCATTTCTTGGAGTTTGTAGACTTCGTCATTGTAGTAGGTGTCTTCGTCTGTTTATGAATGTTTACTTTGTCGTAGTTTTTCCATGTTATGGTCTTCTTTGACGTTCGAAGTTCTTACTTGGTTATACACGATTTTTTATTAGTGTAGCTTTGTTCTTCTAGATTTCATTTTGTCTTTGGCATTCTCGTGGTCGTGGGTTTTGCCATACGGGAACTTTTCTGTTGGGTCTTTAGTGTGGAGTAGTTGTCCGATATTACAGTATTTTTTTTATTAGTTCTGTAAGCCTTGGTACGTCTTTTCAGAAGCAGTCTTGTCTTGCCTAGTATTTCTTCCTATGGTCTTGATGTGGCCTTGTGTAGTCCTTCATGTGTTTAGCCTTTTTTTTTTAAAAAAAAAATTCAGATGGGCTTGTCTTGTTGCCTAGATGTTTTATTGAAGATTTATTATAATCTATCGTGGGCGTTTCTTGTCTTTCTCTATGGGTTTTGGGCTTGAGTTATTATTTTGGTAATGCCACATTGACAAATTACTGGAGATTCTTGTGGGTATGATTTCTGTAGTGGTCGTCTAGTACTTTTTTGAGGAATTGTCTGGGTCTGACTCTTCTACCTTCTTATTGTGTATTGGAACTTGCTCTATTAGGTCTTGGTCTTTTTTAGCAGTTCCTATGTTGTTTTATCAATAGTCAGTTGTGTTTGATTAGGTCTGGTAATCGACACAGATTTTATATCACTCCCTTTTCCATGGGTTGGACCTCATCGCTTGGGTAGGTCTTTGCTGTTTCTGGTACATAGATCATCCCGGTAGTTTTTTTTTTTTTTTGCTTCAATTTTGAATGTTTTATTAATATTTTTCGTATAGGGCACATTTTTTTTTTTGTGGTGTGGTCTTGTGTCTTTGGCTCGGGCATTTGATATAGATCCTTCATTGGACGTCTTTATTGTCTTTGGGCTTGGGATTTCGCATTATGCTCTATAGAAGTCCCTGAGACGATACTCAGCTAATTTCTTTGGAGTTTTGAATCAGATATTGAAGATGCATTAGAAAATGTACCAGGGAATTTCTCTGGGCCTTGTAGGATTTGAATCTATGATAAGTTCTCCAGTATTAAGGTTAGTAGGTAATTATCATTTTTTTGACTATGATGATGAAAGTTCAATAACGATCTTATATGATTGATAAAACTCTGTTCAAAACTAGCGGCCATAAGTCTTTGGGTTCCTTGGCACTTTATGGGTTTCAGGATCGAACTTTCTATAAGATAAGTACAGTCGACTCTGGATATACCGAACCTGTTTATACCGGAATCGGGTTATAACGAACCAGATTTGGCAGACTGGATTTTTAATAATTATTTAAGCTGGTTATACCAGACTAAATTAGAAAATTCCCTATACCGTATCCGGACAATTTTTTACCAGCTCATGACTATGTGTACATATTTCTCTATAACGAACTATCATGTGACGTTTTTTACTGACCAATCAAATTTCAAGATTAGTTGTAGTGTAATAGCTTAAATTTTAATTAAGAGCGACAATTCTACTAAGTTGTTCGCATTCTACACTTTATAGAATAATTTTTATTTAGTCAAGTGCAACTTCAGGTGCTTTAAGTTGCAACTTCGGGCGAATGTCAACTTGGTTACGGGTAATACAAATCGAAATCGAAATTAATCGATTAGTTGGTTAGTTGACAACTAATCGACTGAGCTTTTTAGACACAAACTAATCGATTAATCGATTAATCGACTAATCGATTAGTTGCAACTAATCGACTAAAGAATTAATTGATTAGTTGTAAAGGATCGACCAAAAAATTAGTTATTTATTTAATGAATTACT
>QKWP01000050.1:105119-137440 GCA_003550325.1 Gigaspora rosea | reverse complement strand
TTTTTTTATAATACCCTGCACCCTGTACTATATACTCACATTACAACCGTAGCCGTATTGCTTTCATACGTATTGCATAAATTCCAAAATGCTTTACAGGTAAATCCAACTCTATTCCAACCAAGAATTAATTTAAATTCGTACGAAATACTTCTTGTACCCGCTGTTCGCACGTATTCACCATTATATCGGCTAGTGCATATCCTCCCTTTTCCCTAAAATATTACTAGGAAAAATTGCAAGAGTTGGGAGTCAGTATGGTGTTCTTGTAAAGTCGTTTACCAATACCACTTTACTCAATTCCTATTATTCCTATATATATATTTAGGACCGACTACAAAGCCTATATACGATTTTTATTCTTGAAGGCTTGGAAATACTCCTTCGCTTGATAAGAAACAAATAGCAACAAAGAAAACACTGGCTTGTTCTTGCGACGGTGCTGGACGCAATGTCGAGCAGAAAACTCAAAGAACGAAGGAAATCGATACAGATCATCAGGTTACTCAAATACCATTTCGTCATACCTGATCTGCAGTCACATGAAGGGTCCGGTGACTCGCAATAATGTCCCGCCTTGTGACTTCGTTCACAAGCGGATCACTTATCGAATCGGCCAAACAATCATTCGGTCAATTTTTTACCAGATGTCCCAAAAATAATGAAAACAGCTGTAAAACATATAAAAATTTTTTTCGAGGTTTCCAATTTTGACCCGGCCGGGTTATGAAAACCAATTGATTAATTTTCGTGGCCTAATAACATATACATCAAATTTTTCAGAAATAAATAACACTATAATGAGCTTAAATAAGGTATTTATTCTCCTTATTCTTTTCTGAAAATGCATTTCGAAATTTATGAAATTATTCTAGATTACCTTAGTGCTCGGCAAAATCGAGTATTAGTCGATTTTGCCACTGATTGGAGAAGTAACGCTACGTTTCAGACAATTATACGTATTGTCATGGTTGCCTGAATTTTAAACTACTTCTATTTTTTATAAGCTTGTCTAATAAAAATTATCAAAAAACGTTATTTTGTATTAATTTTAAAGCATAGTTATTCAAATTTTTTTTCTTTGCTTTCTTTTAAATAGTTTAATTAGAAAAAGTACCGTAAACTGCCGTTGCCGTATAAACAACCCGCCACACATAGCAGACCCCCCTTTTTGGTGGAATGTACCAGACCCGGGTTGTTTATATGGCAGTTTAGATCTTCTACGTTAAATCTGTCACGTGGTTTATTTCCAATTTCGACCGATCTGTGGCACGACAATAATCATAAAATCAGTTTTTAATAAAAAAAATTTTTCATTTAGATTACAAAAATCATACATAGGAACCGCATAAAATTTCGCAGACACGTGATGATATGCTCTAAAATTCTATTGGCCGAAAAAAATCGCGACGCGTCATTGCGTTTTTCGATTAAAAAGCTAACTTTTGATATTAGGGTAAGGGTGAGCGTTCGGACGACTCTAGCAAGAGCCTCATATATAGCAAAATTTTGCAAGAAATTTTTTGTTAAGACGCAGAAGGTGGTTGTGTAAGCCAAATTTTGCGTTATAGACGATTTTTGAAAAAGCCGGCTGTTTTGCTTCGTTTTCACGTTACACCTGATCCTGTGCCATAATTGGTTCGAAATCACGTGTCTGCGGAATTTTTATGCGGTTCCTATGTATAATATTACAAAATACAGATGAACCGTCTTATGATATATTCAAAAGAAATCGATGACAACCTTGGAGGGTCAGATACGGAGATTCCGATGCCATCTATCGATACATACCAATAATACCTAGTGATGTAAAAAGTTATATAGGGCAAGCATCAGAAATAAGGCAGAAGAAACAGATGATGCACATAATCAAATTGCGGAGGATATAAGTGCATTGCAAGATTCTGATGATGAGAAAGTTTGTGCATCAGTACAAAGTAAATCTATGTTAAAAAAAAACGAAGATGAAGATATAATATCCAGTGATCAATACGAGAAGAGATTAGGACAACAATCTGAGAAATTATACCCAACTCCAAATTGGGTCACTGCTCTTTAAATTCATGCCATCGGAAGAATTGGAAATTCGCAACGAACCTGACAAATATAATGAACCTGATAAATATAATGAACCTAACAAAAAAATGATGAACATAATGAGTCTGACACACATCTAAGTCTAATACATTAAAGATTCAGAAAAAACTATTATCAAACAGAAAGCTTGAAGTTACAAAAATATAACATGTGAATCAACAAGCCTATTCACAAAGCATAATTCAAAGTGTAGCTTTTCATCCAAATGCTCAAGTTGCAATGATCGCTGGGCTAGATAAAACAATACGCTTATTTCAAATTGATGATAAAAAATCAATCAGAAAATCCAATCTGATGTACTTAAAGATTTACCTATTTATTGAGCAGCATTCAATTCAAATGGGATGAAATTATTTCTGCTAGATGGAAAAAATACTTTATTCATTTAACATCGAAGCTGGGAGTATCAATAAATCTAATGGGATTTATGGATTTCAAGATAAATCGTTAGAAAATTTTTCAATCTCTCCGTGGACAATATATTGTTTTTGCTGGTAATAGTGGATATTTGGTTTTGATCAGCAATCGAACTAAGCAAATGGATAGCCAATATGAAAATGAATGGTACTGTTACATCTGTTGATTGGTCTAACAATGGTGATCGATATTTATCTCTATTGGAAGTGATGCCGAAGTATACCAATGGGATGTTAATACGCGAATATGTGTTCATCGATTTAGGGACGATGGCGAATTTAAGCCTACGAAGACATCAGATCGAAGAATGGTCATTACTTTGCTATTGGGTTAGTGATATGAAATTTTCTACTTCATTATTCGCATTTGCGCTCAAATTTTAGATCGAATTCTGTATCGTTAACGTTTATGACGAGACTTGCTTAGCCTTACCAAATCCTAAGACTTTAAAGTCAATTATGAATTTGACAACAAACGTTCATGATATGAAATTCAATCATGACTCTCAAATACTTGGGATCTCGAGTCATTCTAAAAAAAATCAACTAAAATTGGTAAACTTACTCTTATAAAAAATCTTAATGTCTTTTTTTATTATAAACCATAATTTACACTTTCTTTAATGATTTTTGCGGCGGCAGGTACCTTTACCATCTCTTATTATGTTTCCAAATTGGCCAAACAATTTAAAATCTCTTAAATTGCGTTCAATGGTTTGATTTCTCGCCGGCCAATGATTATGTTACTATAGGTATACATGGGTGTCTAAATTATTTTTTAATATAAAGTAATTTTGCCAAACATTTCGACATTGCTAGTTTGTTTATATGATCCACAAAGTAACTATACTATAATGTATTTTTTGACATAAAGAATTCGAAATTAAGAAATTTAATTTCACCACTAAGGAAAATTGAATTCTACAGACTAAATGTCGAAAGAATTTTTTATTAAGAGGGGTAATTTAGACACTCATATATGGCTATAGGTAACGACAAGGGCAAGCACTTTGTATAGACTTAGACATTATTCCGTGGCTTAACAAATGATATAACTTTATATTATTTTTCACAATAATTTATTAATAAATACATGCTCATAAATTCATACTAATAATTGTTATGAGATTGTGTTAGTACTATTCCTTCCATTAGTTACTTAAAGTGATTAATTTCTTTTAACAAAATTTTGAGTAAATTTTATGCGCCAAAAACTAGTGCTTGGCAAAATCGAATAAAACTCGATTTTCGAGTTTTTGATTTGATACTGTACTAAAAATAGATTTTGATTAAAAACTTGAAATCGAATTTTATTCGATTTTGCCGAGCACTAGATTACCTGCACGAGAAAATAATACTAATAATTAGCTTTAGAATGTTAAAGAACATGGTTTTTGAAAGAACGCAAGTATACAAACACCTTAACCTTACCAAGAATCTTGATCTAATCACGGGTTTTCTTCGAATAACTGTTATAGTATATTTTATAAAATAGAATAAAATAATTGGAAATTTGTATAAAAGCGAAATAAAAATGACAATTATTCATGATAAAATGAAAACTAAATGAGTTTTTACGGTTATTAGGTTTGATTTCGCTCAGATTTGGAGAGCTTCGCCAGTTTCGGAAATTTCACCACTTTCAGAAATTTTAAATGAAACTAAATCACAAAAGTCGAAACGTTTGGACATTGAAAAAAAGGCTTAGGCAGAAACACAGACTAGAACACTAGAATGGAATGGTAACACTAAATCCTAAAATCACTAAATCACAAAACGTGTACCTATTATAAACCGTACATGCCTTCTAATAATAAGAGCAGATACCAATTTTTTTTTTTTTTTTGAAAATTGAATATTTGATTCAAAACAACGCCTATGCGCGTTCCGAAATAACGTCCCCTCCAGAATAAATTCGCAGGAAAGTTTTTAGTAGTTGTAACTTTTTCTTCCAAAATTAGTACAATAATTCAAATTATCGCGTATGCGTTCCAAATAATGCGTATGGTCTCGAATAACGCGTACCTGCGCGTTATTACGCGTTTACAGTAATCAACATGTGAAAGTTTAACCATTAAAGTTTTCTTTGAAGAAATCTTTCGTTATTCTGGAATTTAGTAAACTTGACTGTTTTATTAACTTGAATAAGCGAGCATATAGTATTATGCTTAACTAGCTGGAAATAATAATTTGAGGCGCACTTTTAATTAACATATATAGTTCGTTTTAAAAGCAACTTTAATGGTTTAATAACTTTAAATAAAATATATTTCAAAGATTAATAGGATTAATCCTTTCTCATTCTTTAAAATTGTTAGATGATTTTATCATTGAGATTATTTTAAGCATTTCAGATATTGGCATGACGAACTGTCACACATAAGTAAGGTTTCATGAGTAACACATTGAGCATGTAATAATACATTGCTACGGTGCTTTTTGTTCACGGCTTAAATAATCATTTCCTTTTAATTGCTTATTTAATTCATCACTGATGGTCTATTATTATTATGAATGGATTGTAAAATTAAATTGTAAAATAAGGCAGAAACTACCATTGATATTGAGATACCTTTAATATGATAATCGCAATAGATTTTAATTCTATGAATGCAAATAGATTTTTTATTATTGCGCTTTGCAAAAATGTGTGACCTCTGCAGATCATGATGTCATGTAAAATCACGAGAAATCAGAGAAAGATTTCGGATAAAATATAAAATATAGGCATTATTGATGAAAATTATGATTAATAGGGAATTAAAATCTCAGAATTTTCCGCCATCATCACCGTGAAAATCACAGGGTCACACTTTTTTGCAAAGCGATATAATCACCAGGGATCAAAACATGCTATTTTATTAAGGTTTTCAAATTTAAACTAATAAAGGTTCATCTGCAGGTACAAATATAAATTTAATTAGGATTCAACACTCTAGTTACAGATACAGTCAACTCTTTCTATAACGAACTGTTGGTTTTGGCTGTTAAAAAAAGCTCTCGATATAAAACTACTGTTTTTTCTTAAGAAACCATTACTTTTTTTTATACAGAACTATTATAAAATTCAAATTTTTTTAGTTCATTATATACAGAGTTCGTTATATAAAGGTTCGGTATAAAGAGAGTAGCTGTATTACGTAATGTTCCCAAGATAGGGTTGTTAATGAAGTACTCCAGACATTAATAAAACATATAACCTATTTTTGGAGTGCTCCGGAGTGGGTTATATGTTTTATTATTGACTGGAGTGCTCCATTAACAACCCTATCCCAAGATGTCACCCCTTTCACCCAGGATATATTACTATTTTCGATTATTATATACTAAGGTCACAACTAATCAAATCTTAGATTGATAATCACAAAACTGAAAATTTTGTCACACGAATTTGTCACACGAGTTTGTCACACGAATTACACAATTACTTTGAATATATGAAATATGAGAAAATAAAAGATTTTAAGTTTGATTAAAGAGATTAAAGATTATGCTCGTTTTGTTTTATATTTTCCTTTTTCTATTTTCTCCGTTGTACTATTTTATTGGCAATTTGCAAATAAGTGAACGAGAGTACAGTAGTCCGAATTTCTGGACACAAGCACAAAGGATAGTAATGTCCTGAAAGTGTTAAAATGATTAAAATGATTAAATATTTTGCGATAGCAATTATTTTTTGCCTTTATTTTTTTATTATTAATGGCGAAAATGCATTTGTTCCTTCGCCAAGAGCAGAACAAGCTGCTGTTTTCGTTAATAATAAAATTTATTTTTATGGCGGAGTTAGAAAAGCAACTAGACTTTCCGACTTTTTTTACCTTGATGTTTCAACATCATTTATTATAACATCGATGCCCTGGGTTAATAATACTCCGATTATGGGTTTACCAATGAGAATTGCCTCGACAGCTTGTACTTATGGTGAGGATAAGAATCAAATTGTTTATATTGGTGGCGTTGACATGATCGGAGACAATTTTACTACCATATTTGACATTACAAACCAACAATGGAGTACACCAAAAACGTCAAAAAATTTTACAACAGATCGAAGATTTATTCAATGCGTTGTTTCAAATAATGATATATATGTCTACGGAGGATTTAATAATCTAAATGATATGATCAAGTTAGACACGTTAAATTTAAATTGGACGGAATTTTCACCTGGACCAGTAGCACCTATCGGTGTTGAAGGTTATAGTGCTACACTTATAAACAACATATCTATACTATATATTGGAGGTCAACCAGGTGATGATGTCCAAACACTTCCTTATTCTTCATTTGATAAGGTTGGGTTGATATTACATCGATTATTTTATCTGATTTTTTGCAATTGTATTAATGTTACTAATTTTTATTAATCAATATAGTTATCAATATACAACATTAATAATGACTCCTGGAGTATAGTTGTAAGTTACTCAAGTTAAACCTTAGCTCGATAGCTTTAATTTATATAGTTATAGTATTCTTGAAGTTAAGATCCATGCTAATTTTATTTAGACCACATCAGGGAATATTCCCCCATCACGTTATGATCATGGTGCTGTCTTTATACGTAAGTATACACTATAGCAGTGACTCTTTTAAATGCGCACTTCAATTATATATGGGAACATAATAGTGATATAAATCAATTTCGCCGATAAATTTGTCCCAATTGCCTAGAGGCAGTGATGGGTTTGGGACAGTTCGGAAATGCGTTGGGACATTTTGGGACATTTAAGACCATTTTTATAAATTAAAACTACTCAAAATTTTATTAAAATAATCTACTTTAATTTTTTTAAAAATATATTCAGTACTTAAAAAAATATATAACTGTATATTTTTTAAATTAACTTATTAATTATTAAAACTTGGGACTTAGTTTGGGACAATTTGGGACACTGGGACATTGGGACGTTGGGACATTGCAAAAAAGCTTGGGACACTGCACTGTCCGAACCCATCACTGCCTAGAGGTATATGGTCGGAGGAATGACTGCTGGTGAATTCTTCAAACTCCATAGTGAAGGGTGATTGGACATGATCAATTTTGTTGTAAAGTCCCCATCTATTGCTATATTTTGTTTTAGATTATTATAACTAATAAAATATTGGTTTTTTACTATTGACATTTAGCTCAATATAATCAAATTTTAATACTTTATTGATTTCCAATTTCATTAAATATACCAATTATGGCACTTGACACCGTGAATTTTGAATGGTCAATTCCTACAATTAAAAATGCTGGTGGACCTACTATTGGTTTAAGACGTTTTACTTCAATACTGATTGGAACTTATATTTTTATTGCTTTTGGTTCATTCAGTAAGTAAATAAAATATTATATAACATTATAATTTTAATTTAATCTTCACGAATAATTTATAATTTTCAGAAACTAATGGAATAAATAGTACAAATAATTTTTTTCTTCTTGATGTAAGTCAAAAAAATAATTATCAATGGGTGACGTCATATGACCCTACTAAGCAATTCCAACAAATTCCAACTACAACTACAATGCCTTCAGCTACTTCTAACTCTTCGCAATCTAATAATGTTGGTTATAATGTTGGTTCAATTATTGGTATCGCATTTGGTGCAATTGCTGGAATTATAATATTATCAACTGCCTCAGTTCTTATTATTAGAAAATATGGTTATCCTCTTTACTATTCCGCTCCAAAAGAGGCTTCAAGTGATGAACCAAATAACGAAGTATATATTTGATCAAAAGTTTCATCTTTTCAGCATCTTCAGGAAACCATAAAATTTATTTACAAAAATCGAACTTTCCAAAAATAGTCTATTTAGCAATGCTGTTAATATACTATTAAATTCAAATTTTGGATTTTTTTTTTTTTAGCATTTTATTATTATCAGTTATGCCGTAATTTGATTTTATAAATATATATGCCAATTATTGTATTAATAGATATCAACTCTTTTATATACCGTATTTTCGCGTAATAACGCTCATGAGTGTTATTTCGAAAATTGTGATTCCTAAAAATAACACATATGGTTTCAAAATATCGCGCACCCCATAGTAAGTGGAGCTTATTCATAATAAAAAAAATGGTCCTGAACAAAGTTGATACTAAGTAATCTTACTTTCGAGCTTTAATAAAAGTTGTTCGATCTGAAGAAAGCTTACTTGGTATTGAATCAAAAATTACGACAAATAAAATTCTGACAATATCAAATTCCTGAAATTAAGTTAATGTTATCTATTATAGTTCTGATCAAATTCTGTCGGGATTTTGTTTGTCAAGATCCTGTGTACCTGGATTTTGACTCGAATTCTGTTTAATTAGCACAACTCTTGTTCCTGAGGATTTTTTGTTTGTTTAATCTTTATATAAAGAAATATTTAAAAACTTTATATTTTTTCAAAATAATGCTCATGCGCGTACTCTAAATAACGCGCATATGCTCAAAATAACGCGTTATTACACGAAAATACAGTATAATTCTAATACAGGAGCATTTTTTTAATGTTAATCAAATTTATGTTTTTTCTATTATCTTTTATAGTATTAAAAATTGTTAACTCACTAAAATTTGTAAAAATTGATAAAAAAAAAGTACAGTATTTAAATTTTTTTAAGAGGGATTGCTGAATACCTGATAGGCTATCAGGATAATGCTATCAACATAAATATGATATTTATCAAATTAAAAGTTGTTAGCAAATTAATACTGAAGATGAAAAATATGATATCTTATACCTGTAAAGATCTTGATATACTGTATAGACGCGTGATAACGCGTTATTTTTAGACTCTGCGTTATTTTGAAACGCGAAATAACGTCCATGTGCGTTATTATACGGTATGCGAGTGGTGGTGCTTCTTCGGTATTGTTTTTCGAAAATCATTTTTAATATCAATAATATCAATGATTAATGATGCAATCTTATATGGTTCAATATCATCCTGAAAAGATAGATATCCACAAGATGTTTTCTACATAATAATATCAACACTATATATATATTTTTTATTAAATTTATTGTCGTGACTAGAAACGGCTGAAGCTGGAAATTTTGATTATTTTAATATGAAATTTTCAAATGGTTAGGTTAGGGTTTAGGATTATTTTTGATAATAAAAGAGAATGAATGGATTTGGTATTATATTTTTAAATCAAGGTCCCTATTTTCAACTTCAGGCATTCCAGCTTCAGTCACGACATTTATTTTTTTCCTGCTTCTTGATTCTTCAAAACTAAGTCTATATATGCGATGATCCACAAATTTCAACATAAATTTGTTACCTCGCTCAATTTTTCGAAACTCTGAAGCTTGTAGGCTTAAGATTCTTTTGATGAATTTCGGTAAGTATATTATTTGAACGTTTTTAAATTATAAATATATATAAGCTTTATGAAAATAATAAAAATCATAAGTATTATAATTGAAAACCTGTAAGATCATACTTTCTACGTAAAATTTAATCGCATTCGCAATTGTACCAAGAAATATATCATATTTAAAATTATTTCTCAAATACGACCAAAGTTCCATTATCACATCTTTCAAGAGCATATAATATGTGTACTTAAATTCTGTTACCTATTATAAGTTTAAATAGGAAAAATTTATCTGTTTCCAGAGAAATGAGTACATGTTCAATTTATAAATTAAATTAGTGACTTTATCTTACGGTTAGTAATACCGTATATATGTATAGCAATCAACCGACAAATTGGAGTGCTTATTGGTCAAATTAATAGATGTAACTAAATTTTAAATTTTTATTTTTTAATTCTCTTCGAAATTTAAATATAAAAATAAGTTAAAACTTTGGATTCTTTGTACAATATTTGAGCATTTTTTAATAATAAAGTTAAAAATAATCTGATCCTAAAGTTAAACGTTCCGTTCATTCCTATGTTCCTTACGTCAAAAAAATGACTCATCAAAAATCACATATAAAACACCTGCTTCTTAAATCAACTTATCATCAAGAATTATTTACAATCATAATTATTACTCAAATTTAGTATGAAAGATCTTCAGAAACTTCAAAAGTATTTTTAAATTGATTTTATATTTAAGTTCGAAATTAAATAAAAAAATAAATTTAGGTACATCTATTAATATTATGCAACTGTATACATGTCGAACCGAGTTAAATCACCACCCAAAAATTTTACAGATCATGATTATTAATTGACATAAGGTAGGGACGCTGATTTTTTTTTTTTGGATAACGCAAAAAATTTGGAAATTTTTGTCTTGGCCGGCATTAAAAAATTAAATTTCATAATTCGGGCTACGTCATGTGATTCACGTGACTTTGAATTATTGCCCACAACCAATCAGATTAATAGAAATTAATAGACAATGTGATCTGTGTAACATGCATAAAATTTTCTAAAATTATGGATTTTCCCCCAAAATTTTGGAAAATTATGGATCATAATTTTCAGCGTTCCTGACATAAGGTAATATAAAAACTTTTTATTTCAAATATTTAAAAGTTTTTTATTTTTGTATTAAACTTTATACATGATTTGGAATTATTTTATATTCAATTGTTTATTTTAAAGTTATATAAAATAGATTATACTCGCATCAAAAAGCTTAAATTTTAGTGAGATAGGGGTAATTTGGCAAATTGATGATATCTCGCGATCAGAATCGATGAGATGAATTGAATAATGTTTATGCCATTCGCTTCGTCTCGATGAGATGAATCAAATAATACAAAGTTCATCCGATTCTGATTACTGGATTACAAGATATATCGATTATATGCTGCACAATAATGACCCTTATGAAGAATTTTGACGAAGTGTTAATTTGGCAAATAATCGATGATATATTGTGATCCAGTAATCAGAATCGGGTGAGCTTTGTACCATTCGAATCGTCTCACCGAGACGAATCGAATGGTATAAAAATTACTCGATCCTGATCATTAGACTATAAGATATCAAAATTCGCCAAATTACCCTTTCTACCTTAGATATGATTATTAATTGACATAGATATGATTAATAAATTCATATGATTAATGAATTGACATGATTGCTAATAAAACTTTTCATTGTATATGAATATTTTTATTAAAATCTTATCAATTCACTAATTATACAATCATATCTATAAAATGTCGGCTACTGGTAATATTAGAATGCATGTCAACTCTACAACGTAATTTATGAATGTTATACTTTACAACAAATAAATAATATTGTATGACTACAAAAAAAAAACCAATAAAATATCATCGTAAAATCAGTCTTATGAAATTTTTCAATATTTTTTTTTTCCTTTATTAATTTACCGGGAAGTTTCAAAGCATATATTTATTAACACGAACTATTTTGGAATTATTAGGGGCCAAACTTTTACAATTATGCATATATTTAATAAAGCTTATTGTAAATGTAAAAATTTTTTTTATGCGAGACTAATTTAATAAAGCTAATATAATGCTACTATATAGAGTAAATACTGTAATCTAAATTGCAAATTTCTTTCTGAAGTCAACTTTTGAAGCATAGATTTGCCCTTGCAGATTCATTGTCATATCTATTTTTTTTTTTGTTATAATAGTAAGACCAGCTTGTTCTGAAGTCATACTAGTGGCTTATATGAAATATAGTCTCTTGCAATTAAACTAAGTAGGATATTCTTTCTTTGACAGCCTCATTCTAATGAATTCGAATTATCATATTTATCATTCAATGATAATACCAAAAAGTTTCTAGTTCGTGTCGTAGATTACTTGACGATTGCTACAACGTAGATTGCAATTATTTCGATGAACAGATCAGCAAGCTACAAATCATCTTTTTTCTTTAAAAATTTACCATTGATAAAGGTCGCTCAGGCATTACTTTATATTCAAACATAATAGTAAACAGTAAATTCTCACCAAGTTTCTATCCAATCCAAAAAATACCAATTTTATTGTTAATGCTAAAACAAATAATCGATACCTTGATTCGTTAATAATAAATACAACACATCTTTTAAAATAATAATAATTAAACATAAAAAAAAAATTATTTTTTTTTACTGTAAAGCAACTTTCGCTAATGACTCTATAAATTGATTCTTTTGCTGTTGCAACGAAAGATTTAAATTGTATAATCATTAAAAGGAGAAGCCAATGCAACTAAAGTTGAAGCTTCGGTAATAAGTTGAATAGAATTTTTTTATTGGATTTTTAGTTGTTTTGAGTGGCATAGTGAAGATCACGAATAAAAGAAAAAGAGTATGCTCAAGCATTTAATTCTATTAATATCTTCATTGATGTTGATGCTTGAGCATCATCACGATCATTATTAAATTAGGGATGTTATCCTGTTTGCCGAAACTCGGTTCGGCTCTGCTTGGAACCGAACCCAAGTTTTTGCGGTCACATGATTTTTATTATTAAATCATGCTCCAAACGAGTTTGATAGATCGGTTGAGCAATATTAATTTAGACTATCGTTATGACTAGTGATGTGCCATTTATATGATACCTGAAAAATTTTAGCGTATAGAACGTACTGTACGTACAGTTCTTTTCCGGCATCTGATTGGCTGGCAAAAGTGATCGGCAAAAATTTTAGCGTACAGCACTGTACGTATTGTTATTGACGAATAAATAAATAATTACTATCTCATGACGAAAAAAATCAGGTTTGTTTTTTTAATTTAATATGGCGTGATATGACGAAATTTTCTTTGCTTTTTTTTTAATTTAATGTGGCGTGATATGACGAACAAAAATCAATTTTTCTTGTTTTTTTTATTTTAATATGGCGTGAAATGACGAATACGGTAAGAAAATTACTATCTTATAACGTACAAAAATCAATTTTCTTTGACTCTCTTTTTTTTTAATTTAATGTGACGTGACATGACGAATATAAAATTCTATTTTATAACGAACAAAAAATTTTTCTTTGACCTTTTTTTTTTTTAATTTAACATGGCGTGAAATGACGAATAAAAAATTACTATCTTATAACGAACAAAAATCAATTTTCTTTGACTTTTTTTTAATTTAATGTGGCATGATATGGCGAATAAAAAATTACTATCTTATAACGAACAAAAATCAATTTTCTTTGACTTTTTGTTTTTTAATGATAGTTAATTTAATGTGACGACAATTAATCATTTTAATTTTTTTTTTTTTAATTAATAATATAAATATGCGATTTCTTTTTTTTTGCATATTTTTTTTACTTGAATTTCACTATTCGATGGACGAAGACAATAAATACATTTGAAGAACTTATCGATTCAATTGAACCTACCTCTTCAGGTTCAATATCTCAAAATGCACTTGAACCTGGAACGCTTATATAACAAACCATCCTCTAAAGCGAGTAAAAAAGGACCCTTTCTGGAATGAACTTACTGAAGTCGGTGATAAACATTGCAACCTTTGCAATAAAGCGTACCGAGCAAAGAAATGTTTTCGAAAGCAAAAATACAATCAACCCAATACGTAACAGGTTGTCTGAAGAAAATGCCTCCGCAAGTCTCTGCTTAAAGATCTGGTATGAAGCGGGGTATTATTGACTGTAATGAAGATTAATAAATTGATAAAAAAATAACAGCGTATAGATGCAATAACATTATAATGCAAAAACTTATATATTTTAAATGTATTTGCTTTAATAAAAAGTAATAGCGATATGATCGCCAAAGAAAAAAAAAAAGTAATAATGATATGATGATATGATCGCCAAAAGAAAAAAGGAATAGCGATATGATCGCCAAAAGAAAAAAAAAAAGTAATAGCGATATGATCGCCAAAAGAAAAAAAAAGCAGGTATAGCGATAGCAGGTTATAAATGCATTTATATAAACTGAGTTCAAAAAATCGGTTTTTATTTAAATGTGCTCCGAACAGAGTTCCAACCGGTTTTAAGCACAAGCTAACCGGTTGGAGCAGGTTAACATTCATATATCAAATCAATTGATTGTAACTAGCTGAAAATAATAATAATTTGAGGCGCACTTTTAATTAACATGTATAGTTCATTTAAAAGCAGCTTTAAAAGGTTAATAACTTTAAATAAAATATATTTCAAAGATTGATAGGATTAATTCTTTCTCATTCTTTAAAATTGTTAGATGATTTTATCATTGAGATTATTTTAAGCATTTCAGATATTGACATGACGACTGTCACATATAAGTAAGGTTTTCATGAGTAACACATTGAACAATGTAATAAAAATACATTTCTACAGTGCTTTTTGTTCACGGCTTAAATAACCATTTCCTTTTAATTGCTTATTTAATTCATCATTGATTGTCTATCATTATTATGAACGGATTGTTGACAATTAAATTGCAAAAAAGACAGAAACTGCCATTGATATTGAAATATCTTTAATATGTTTATTGCAATAGATTTTAATTCTATGGATGCAACAAATTTTATATTAATCACCAGACAAAGGATCAAAACATGCTATTTGTTATTATTAAGGTTTTCAGATTATAACCAAATTTAAACTAATAAAGGTTCATCTGCCAGAATTTAATACATCATATTCTGATTTATCTAGATAATACAATAAGCAAATTAACCCCTATATTTTCATTACTTTTCACATTACACAATTACTAGTTTATAAATTTAAGTTTTTGCTAGGTACAAATGTAAATTTAATTATTGGTTTCAACACTCTAGTTATGATGGTGACAGTTATTACGTAATGTTCCCCAAGATGTCAGGACCTCTTTCACCCAGGATATTACGTAATATCCTGTTACTGCTCTTAATACTATTTTCAATTATATATACTAAGGTCACAACTAATCAAATCTTAAATTGAAAATCACGAATTACACAACTACTTTGAACATATGGAATATGAGAAAATAAAAATAGTTTAAGATAATCATTTTTACATATATTCTCGTTAGTTTTAATTATTATCACGAGATTAATTAATCATTCGTTTTTGTCTTATATTTTTCCTTTTCTGTTTTTCTCCGTTGTACTATTTTCTTGGCAATGTGAACGAGAGTACAGTGGTCCGAATTTCTGGACACAAGCACAAAGATCATCGTCTATTTGAATTTTCTTAAGTGAACGAGAGTACAGTAGTCCGAATTTCTGGATTATCATCTATTTGAATTATTTATTACAGAAATTTTTTCATTCGTAGGATAGTAATGTCCTGAACGTGATAAAATGATAAAATGATTAAATATTTTGCGATATCAATTATTTTTTGTCTTTATTTTTTTATTATTAATGGTGAAAATGCATTTGTTCCTTCGCCGAAATAAGAACAAGCTGCTGTTCTTGTTACAGTAATAATAAAATTTATTTTTATGGTGGAGTTAATGAAACCAGTATACTTTCCGACTTTTTTTACCTCGATGTTTCAGCATCGTTTATTATAACATCCATGCCCTGGGTTAATATTACTCCGATTATGGGTTTACCAAGAAGAACTGCCTCAACAGCTTGTATTTATGGTGAGGATAAGAACCGAATTATTTATATTGGTGGTGCTAACATGGTAGGAGACAATTTTACTGCCATATTTGACATTACAAACCAACAATGGAGTACACCAAAAACCAAAAAATTTTACAACAAATCGAAGATTTATTCAATGCGTTGTTTCAAATAATGATATATATGTCTACGGATGACTTAATAATATAAATGATATGATCAAATTAGACACGTTAAATTTAAATTGGACGGAATTTTCACCTGGACCAGTAGCACCTATTGGTATTCAAGGTTATAGTGCTACACTATATATTGGAGGTCAACCAGGTGGTGATGTCCAAACACTTCCCTATTCTTCATTTGACAAGATTGATATTACATCGATTATTTTATCTGATTTTTTACGATTGTATTAATGTTACTAATTTTATTAATCAATGTAGTTATCAATGTACAATATTAATAATGACTCCTGGAGTATAGTTGTAAGTTACTCAAGTTAAACCTTAGCTCAATAACTTCAATTTATATAGTTATAGTAATCTTGAAGTTAAGGTCAATGCTAATTTTATTTAGACCACATCAGGGGATATTCCCCCATCACGTTATGATCATGGTGCTGTCTTTATACGTAAGTATACACTATAGCAGTGACTCTTTTAAATGCGCACTTCAATTATATATGGGAACATCATAGTGATATAAATCAATTTCGCCGATAAATTTGTCCCAATTGACATAGAAGTATATGGTCGGAGGAATTGCTGTTGGCGAATTCTTCAAATTCCATAGTGAAGGGGGATAGGACATGATCTATTTTATTGTAAAGTCCCCATCTATTGCTATATTTTGTTTTAGATTATTATAACTAATAAAATATTTGTTTTTTACTATTGACATTTAGCTCAATATAATCAAATTTTAATACTTTATGGATTTCCAATTTCATTAAATATGCCAATTATGGCACTTGACACCGTGAATTTTGAATGGTCAATTCCTACAATTAAAAATGCTGGTGGACCTACTATTGGTTTAAGGCGTTTTACTTCAATACTGATTGGAACTTATATTTTTATTGCTTTTGGTTCATTCAGTAAGTAAATAAAAAATATTATAACATTATAATTTTAATTTAATCTTCACGAATAATTTATAATTTTTAGATACTAAAGGAATAAATAGTACAAATAATTTTTTTCTTCTTGATGTAAGTCAAAAAAATAATTATCAATGGGTTGCTTCATATGACCCTACCAAGCAATTCCAATCAATTCCTACCACAACTACAATGCCTTCAGCTACTTCTAACACTAATAATGTTGGTTCAATTATTGGTATCGCATTTGGTGCAATTGCTGGGATTATAATATTATCGACTGCTGCAGTTCTTATTATTAGAAAATATGGCTATCCTCTTTCCGCTCCAACAAGTGATGAACCAAATAACGAAGTATATATTTGATCAAAAGGTTCATCTTTTGAACATATGGTGAAACCATAAAATTTCTTTACAAAAATTTATCAAAAATCGAACTTGTCAAAGATATGCTATTTAGTAGTGTTGATAATGTACTATTAAATGTAAATTTTAGCAAATACCGGTAGTAGTTTTTTAGCATTTTATAAATATATATGCCAATTATTGTACTAATAAAATGCTAATATTGTAATATATTGACAATATTTTAGTAATAATGAAGGTCTAAAAAATTACCAAAATTTAACAATTTTTAGATACATATGGGCAAAATTTGGCCTTAATAGAGTTGCTAAATTCAGGTCGTCTAAAGCGGAGTAGAATCACGTGATCTTCTGCGAAGCAGAAAGCGAAAAAACCTGAAAAATACAAAAAACGGTAGTCTAAACCTACCTTGGTGGATTAATTAAAAACGTCGGACAGGCAATTTTGCTTATATAGTTACCTAAAATCTATCTAACTTTAATCTATGATGACTCTAACCCTAAAGTTAATTCGCTAAAATATATATTATAAGAATCTGCTCCGCTTTAGACGTCCCCTAAATTCAGTCTAAACTCTTATTTATTTATTTATTTATTATTATTATTATTATTTTGAAGGTCTGGCGAATTATAAGGGTGTTTGGTTTGATTTTTTTCTGCACTATTATGCAAGAAGGATACCATTAGATAATATTCAAAACCATTAGAATATTGTCTAAACCATTTGTCTGAATCTGCCGTGACATTTTATTTGATATCGGTTATTATTGTGAATAAATTATCGAAATGGTTAAAAATAGGCTTAAAAATTGTTTTGTGTATATCACAAGTACTCGTGAAAATTCAGGAATAGGCAATGACTATAAATGGCCCACCCATATGATTTATGACCTTTAACATAATAAGCTTTATATTATTGTATTCTATGACGACACTAAGTATTTGTCAACTTGAGTGGCTTATTTTTAAATATACTATTTATTGAATGAACCAAGTTCAACTCTTACACATAATATAACATTTAGTTTAATTTTTTTAAGAGGATTGCTGAAAACCTAATAGACTATCAGGATCATGATATCAACAATCAATATAATATTTATCAGTTAAAATTGCTAGTAAATTAATACTGAGGATAAAAAATATGATACCTTATACCCGTATAATCTTGATATACGCGTAATAACGCGTTATTTTGAGACCCTGCATTATTTTGAAACGCGCATGCGCGAATAATTATACTAATTTTGGAGGGAAAATCACGACTAATTTTTAACTCCCACGTGCGTTATTATATGGTATGCAGTTGGTGTTTCTTCGATATGGTTTTTTCGAAAACCTCAATAATATAATGTAAGATTTCATTAAATATTTTTTACATAATAATATCACATTATATATATATGATAATTATTTTTATTTTTAATATGAAAATTTTCAAAAATTTTTGGGGTACAATTTCAGAGCTTTTTTGATGGTTAGGTTAGGGTTTAGGGTTATTTTTGATAATAAAAGAGTATAAATGTTTTTTGGTAGGGTTTATATTTTTAAATAGAGGTCCCTTTTTCCAACTTCAAACATTTCCAGCTTCAGTCGCAACATTTATTTTTTTTTTTTCTGCTTCTTGATCCTTCAAAACTCAAAGTCTATATATGCGATAGTCTTAGCAAAAATTTGTTACCTTGCTCAATCTTTCGAAACTCTGAAGCTTGTAAGCTTAAGATTCTTTTGATGAATATTGGTAAATATATTATATGAATGTTTTTAAATTTATAAATATATATAAAGATTTATGAAAATAATAAAATTATAAGTATTATAATTGAAAAACACTTTCTACGTAAAAATTTAACCGCATTTGCAATTTGTACCAATAAATATATTTAAAATTATTTCGAAAATATGATCTTAAAGTTCCACTATCACATATTCAAAAACGAACTTATAAAACGTGGTACTTAAATTCTGTTACCTATAAGTTCAAATAGGAAAATTTTATCTGTTTCCAGAGAAATGAATACATGTTCAATTTATAAATTATTAGTGAAACACCGTATAGATGTATAGCAATCAACCGATAAATTGAAGTGTTTATATGTTGGATTTATCTTATTGGTCAAATTAATAGATGTAACTAAATTTTAAATTTTTATTTTTAATTCTCTTCGAAGTTAAATATAAAAGTTAAGTTTAAAACTTCGGATTCTTTGTACAAATTTGAGCATTTTTAATAATAAAGTTAAAAAATAATATGATCCTAAAGTTAAACGTTCATTCATATGTTCCTTACGCCAAAAAAATGTCTCATCAAAAATCACATATAAAACACATGTTTCTTAAATCAAACCTCCGACTTATCATCAAGAATTATTTACAATCATAATTATTACTTAAATTTGTATGAAAGCTCTTTTAGAAACTTCAAAAGTAGTTTTAAGTTGATTTTATATTTAAGGCCATATAAAATTAATTTTTTGGTTCTCATAACATAAAAAAAAAAAATTGACCCGACAGGCCGGACTTTTATTTAAAAATTTTTAAAATTTTTTAAATTATAAAATTTAAATTTTAATTTTAAAAAATAATAACCCGGCATTATAGTATTAAATACTAAAATAAATAAAGTAATGACCCGCTCACCTGGACTTTATTTAAAAATTTTATATATAAAAAATTTTAAATTTTATAAAATTTTTTAAAAAAATTTTTTGAAATTCCACCCGGTTATTAAAACATACAAAAAAATTTTTTCAAAAAATTTTCAAAATATGACCCGGCCGGGTTATGAGAACCAAGTTCGAAGAAATTAATAAAAAATTTTTTTTTTATAAAGTTACTTATAAAATTAGGTACTTCCATTAATATGACCAATCATTATGCAACTGTACACATGTCGAACCGAGTTAAATCGCAGGGACGCTGTTTTTTTTTTTTTTTTGAATTCAAAGTAATTTTTTTTGGATAACGTGGATTTGGCCGGCATTAAGAAATTAAATTTCATAATTCGGGCCACATCATGTGATTCATGAAATTTGAATCATATTACAACAATCAGATTAATACTGTAATAGAAATTAATAGACAACGTGATCTGTAGGCAAACAAACGGATTTTCCCCAAAAATTATGGATCCATAATTTTCAGCGTTCCTGACATAAGGTAGAAAGGGTAATTTGGCGAAGTTAAAATAACTAATATAAAAACTTTTTATTTCAAATATTAAAAAGTTTTTTATTTTTGTATTAAACTTTATACATGATTTGGAATTATTTTATATAACATTGTTTATTTTAAGTGATAGTAAATAGATTATACTTCAAAAAGCTTAAATTTTAGTGAGATAGGCAAAAAAATTGATGATATCTAGCGTGATCCAGTGATCAGAATCGATGAGATGAATTGAATAATGTTTATACAATTCGATGAGATGAATCAAATAATACAAAGTTCATCCGATTCTGATTACTGGATTACAAGATATTATCGATTATATGTTGCACAAAAATGACCCTTGTGAGGAATTTTGGCGAAGTGTTAATTTGGCAAATAATCGATGATATATTGTGATCCAGTAATCAGAATCGGGTGAGCTTTGTACAATTCGAATCGTCTCACCGAGACGAATCGAATGGCATAAAAATTATCGATCCTGATCATTAGACTATGAATATCAAAATTCGCCAAATTATCCCTTTCTACCTTAGATATGATTATTAACTGACAAATAAATTCATATGATTAATGAATTGACATGATTGCTAATAAAAATTTTTATTGTATATGAATATTTTACGACAGGGTGAAACCCGCGCTGAATTTTGGTTAAATCCGTTATGCAGATCATATGAGGGTGAAATCCGCGTTAACATATAAAACACACTATGCTAACGCGGAGTTCACCCAAACCCTATGATCAAAGCAGATTTTACTAGAACCCGGCGCGGGATTCACCCTGACATAATATTTTTATATCAATTCACTAATTATTCAATCATATCTGTAAAATGTCGGCTACTGGTAATATTAGAATGCATGTCAACTCTACAATGTAATTTATTGATGTTATACTTTACAACAAATAAATAATATTGTATGACTACAAAAAAAAACCAAAAAAATATAGTCGTAAAATCAATCTTATGAAATTTTTCAATATTTTTTTCCTTTATTAATTTACCAGGAAGTTTAAAAGCATATATTTATTAACACGAAATATTTTGGAATTATTAGGGGACAAACTTTTACAATTATGCATATATTTAATAAAGCTTATTGTAAAATGTAAAAAAATTTTTTATGCGAAATTAATTTAATGCTACTATATAGAATAAATATTGTAATCTAAATTGCAAATTTCTTTCTGAAGTCAACTTTTGAAGCATAGATTGCCCTTGCAGATTCATTGTCTTATCTATTTTTTTTTTTTTTGTTATAATAGTAAGACCAGCTTGTTTGAAGCCATACTAGTGACTTATATGAAATATAGTCTCTTACAATTAAACTAAGTAGGAAATTCTTTCTTTGATTGCCTCATTCTAATGAATTCGAATTATATTTATCTTTCAATGATAATATTACTTGACGATTCATTGCTACAACGTAGATTGCAATTATTTCGATTAACAGATCAGCAAGCTACAAACCATCTTTTTTCTTTAAAAATTTACCATTGATAAAGGTCGCTCAAGCATTACTTTATATTCAAACATAATAATAAACAATAAATTCTCACCAAGTTTCTATCCAATCCAAAAAATAACCATTTTATTGTTAATGCTTGAAGCTTTAAAACAAATAATCGATACTTTGATTCGATAATAATAAATACAATATATCTTTTAAAATAATAATAATAAACATAAAAAAAAATTATTTTTTTTTGCTGTAAAGCAACTTTCGCTAATGATTCTATAAATTGATTCTGTTGCTGTTGCAACGAAAGATTTAAATTGTATAGTCATTAAAAGGAGAAGTCAATGCAACTAAAGTTGAAGCTTCGGTAGTAAGTTGAATAGATTTTTTTTATGGGATTTTTTAGTTGTCTTGGGTGGCATAGTGAAGATCACGAATAAAAGAAAAAGAGTATGCTCAAACATTTAATTCTATTAATATCTTCATTGATGTTGATGCTTGAGCATCATCACGATCATTATTAAATCAATTGATTGAGATGCTTGAGAACACCCTTAACTAGCTGGAAATAATAATTTGAGACGCACTTTTAAATAACATATATAGTTCATTTAAAAGCAACTTTAAAAGTTTAATAACTTTAAATAAAATATATTTCAAAGATTGATAGGATTAATTCTTTCTCATTCTCTAAAATTGTTAGATGATTTTATCATTGAGATTATTTTAAGCATTTCAGATATTGACATGACGAACTGTCACACATAAGTAAGGTTTTCATGAGTAAACATTGAACAATGTGATAAAAATACACTGCCGCAGTGCTTTTTATTCACGGCTTAAATAATCATTTCATCATTGATTGTCTATTATTATTATGAATGGATTGTTGAAAATTAAATTGTAAAATAAGACAGAAACTTCCATTGATATTGAGATATCTTTAATATGATTATTGCAATAGATTTTCTATGGATGCAACAAATTTTACATTAATCACCAGACAAAGGATCAAAACATGCTATTTGTTATTATTAAGGTTTTCAGATTATAACCAAATTTAAACTAATAAAGGTTCATCTGCCAGAATTTAATACATCATATTCTGATTTATCTAGATAATACAATAAGCAAATTAACTCCCTACATTTTCATTACCTTTTCACATTATACAATTACTAGTTAAAATTTAATTTTTTGCTAGGTACAAATTTAAATTTAATTATTGGTTTCAACACTCTAGTTATGATGGTGACAGTATACTAATGTCCCTAAGATGTCAGGACCCCTTTCACCCAGGATATTACGTAATATCTGTTACTATTTTCAATTATATATACTAAGGTCACAACTAATCAAATCTTAGATTGAAAATCACGAATTACACAACTACTTGAACATAGAAAATAAAAATAGTTTAAGTTGGATGCAAGTGATTAAAGATTATATGAAAATAATCATTTTTATATGTATTCTCGTTAGTTTTAATTATTATCACGAATTAATTAAACACTTATTTTTTCCTTTCCTGTTTTTCTCTGTTGTACTATTTCCTTGGCAATTAGCAAACAAGTGAACGAGAGTACAGTAGTCCGAATTTCTAGACACAAGCACAAAGATCATCGTCTATTTGAATTTTCTTAAGTGAACGAGAGTCCGAATTTCTGGATCATCATCTATTTGAATTATTCATTACAGATTATTAAAATTTTTCTTATACGCAGGATAGTAATGTCCTGAGCGTGATAAATGATTAAATATTTTGTGATAACAATTATTTTTTATCTTTATTTTTTTATTATTAATGGTGTAAATGCATTTGTTCCTTCGCAGAACAAGCTGCTGTTCTTGTTAATAATAAAATTTATTTTTATGGTGGAGTTAATGAAACCACTATACTTTCCGACTTTTTTTACCTCGATGTTTCAGCATCGTTTATTATAACATCCATGCCCTGGGTTAATATTACTCCGATTATGGGTTTACCAATAAGAACTGCCTCAACAGCTTGTATTTATGATAAGGATAAGAACCGAATTATTTATATTGGTGGTGCTAACATGGTAGAGACAATTTTACTGCCATATTTGACATTACAAACCAACAATGGAGTACACCAAAAACGTCAAAAAATTTTACAACAAATCGAAGACTTATTCAATGCGTTGTTTCAAATAATGATATGTCTACGGAGGACTTAATAATATGATCAAATTAGACACATTAAATTTAAATTGGACGGAATTTTCACCTGGACCAGTAGCACCTATCGGTATTCAAAGTTATAGTGCTACACTTATAAACAATATATCTATACTATATATTGGAGGTCAACCAGGTGGTGATGTCCAAATACTTCCCTATTCTTCATTTGATAAGGTTTATATTACATCGACTATTTTATCTAATTTTTTTACAATTTTATAAATGTTACTAATTTTATTAATCAATATAGTTATCTATTTACAATATTAATAATGACTCCTGGAGTATAGTTGTAAGTTACTCAAGTTAAACCTTAGCTCGATAGCTTTAATTTATATAGTTATAGTATTCTTGAAGTTAAGATCACTGTTAATTTTATTTAGACCACATCAGGGGATATCCCCCATCACGTTATGATCATGACTTTCAAGCTTTAATAAAAGTTGTTCTTCAGATCGTCTCGATCTGAAGAATGAAAAGTAAGCTTACTCGGTATTAAATAGAGTTGCAGATGAAACAAATCTTCAATGGTGCACCGATGGTGCACCAGGTGAAACTGGTGAAACTGGTGCACCGATGGTTAAACTAGAGTTATAGATGAAACTAATCTTTCAATGGTGCACCAGGTGAAACTGATGAAACTGGTGAAATTAATTAGTTTCGCCAAAAACTCTAGTATTGAATCAAAAATCACGACAAATAAAATCCTGACAATATCAAAATTCCGAAAAGTTAGTCGCATTAAGTTAGTGTTAGCTATAGTTCTGATCAAATTATGCAAATTCTGTCAGGACCTTGTTTGTCTGGATTTTGGCCACCCAAAATTAGTTTAATTAGTACAACTCTTGTTGCTGAGGATTTTTTGTTTGTTTACTTTTTATATAAAGAAATACTTAAAAACTTTACATTTGTTTAAAAATAACGCTCATACGCGTGCTCTAAATAACGTGCAAGTGAGCGTTATTACGCGAAAGTACGGTATAATTTCTAATATAGGATCATTTTTTTAATATTAATCAAAATTTTGTTATAGTATTAAACATTGTTAACTCGCTAAAATTTGCAAAAAAATTGATAAAAAAAATTATTCAGCTTTTTTTTAAGCGGACTTGCTGAATACCTGATAGGCTATCAGGATCAAAAATTGTTAGTAAATTAATACTAAAGATAAAAAATATGATATCTTATACCTGTATAAATCTTGATATACTGTATAGGCGTGTAATAACGCGTTATTTTGAAACGCGCATGCGCGATAATTTGAATTATTATACTAATTTTGGAAGGAAATCACAACAAATTTTTACTGTAAAAATGGATTTTTCGAAATAACGCCCATGTGTGTTATTATACGGTATGCGGGTGGTGTTTCTTCGACATGGTTTTTTCGAAACCATTTTTAATATCAATAATATCAATGATTGATGATGTAAGCTTATATGGTTCAATATCATCATGATAAGGTAGATATACACTAGATATTTTTCTACATAATAACATATATCTGTTATTTTTTTTTTTTATTAAATTTATTGTCATGACTAGAAACGGCTGAAGCTGAAATTTTAATTATTTTATTTTAATATGAAATTTTCAAACTTTTTGGGTGCATTTTCTTTAATGGTTAGGTTAAGGTTTAGGATTATTTTTGGTAAAAAAAGAGCATAAATTGATTTGGTAAGGTTTATATTTTTAAATCGAGGTCCCTAATTCCAACTTCGAAAGTTCCAACTTCAGTCGCGACATTTATTTTTTTTCTGCTTTTCGATTCTTCAAAACTCAAAGTCTATATATGCGATGATTCCACAAATTTTTACCATAAATTTGTTGCTTAAGATGTATATCGGTAAGTATATGATTTGAATTTTTTTAAAATTATAAATATAAAAAATCATATGAAAAACTGTAAGATCATAAAGTATTATATTTTCTACGTAAAAATTTAATCACGTTTGCAAATTTTATCTGTTTCCAGAGAAATGAGTAATAATGAAATTAGTAACTTTATCTTTCGTTTAATAACACCGTATAGATGTATAGCAATCAACTGATATGTTGGGAGTGTTTTATATGTTAGATTTGTACTCCTATTGGTCAAAATAATAGATGTAACTAAATTTTAAATTTTATTTTTAATTCTCTTCGATGTTAAATATAAAAGATAAGTTAAAACTTTGGATTCTTTGTACAAAATTTGAGATTTTTAATAATAAAGTTAAAAATAATCTGATCCTAAAGTTAAACGTTCATTCCTATGTTCCTTACGTAAAAAAAATGACTAATACGTATAAAACACAAGCTTCTTAAATCAAACCTCTGACTTACCATCAAGAACTATTTACAATCATAGTTATTACTCAAATTTAGCATGAAAGGTCTTCAGAAACTTCTAAAGTAGGTTTAAATTGATTTTATATTTAAGTTCGAAGAAATTAAATAAAAAATTTTTTTTATAAATTTACTTATAAAATTAGGCACATTTAATATGACCAAAAGGTCGAACCGAATTAAATCGCCACCCAAAAATTTTACAGATTATGATTATTAATTGACATAAGGTAGAGAGGGAAAATTTGGAGAAGCTAAAATAACTAATATAAAACTTTTTTATTTCTATAATATAAAATTTTTATTTTTGTATTAAACTTTATATGAATGATTTTATATAAAATTGAAAATATTAAATAGATTATACTTCGTATCAAAAACTTAAATTTTAGTGAGATGTGATTATTAATTGACATAGGTATGATTAACTGTTAATAAATTAATATGCTTAATGAATTAACTTGATTGCTAATAAAAAGTTTCATCGTATCATCGTATATTAAAATGTCGACTATTGATAATATGGGGTGTCTTCAATTAAAAGGGCCCATTTTTACATTTTTTTGAAAAATGAGTTTTCGTTAAATTCATATAAATTTTGACATGATTGACTTTTTTTAATTATAAATGAAAGTCTTATTACATAATAAAAAATCAAGATAATGTAAAAAGAAAAATTACATGAGGCTGCGTAGAGCCAACACGTCACGAGTTTACCCGATAGTCACCTGCCGTCTTTAACCAATCAATATCGTGAAATTTGATTGATCCCGGATCAGTCCGAAAATCAAAACAAATAATTAAACTCAAATATCTCAAAATAAAATATATGTAAAAATGGGCCCTTTTAATTGAAGACACTCCATATTAGAATGCATGTCAACTCTACAATGTAATTTAAGTTATGAATGCTATAATTTACAACAAATGAATAATATTATTGTATGACTACAAAAAAACCAATAAAATATAGTCGTAAAATCAATCTTATGGAATTTTTCAATATTTTTTGGGAACTGATATTTCCACACCCTTTTTTTGATATTTCCATAACCACATAGATAATCCATTTTTAAAATTTTAATCGAGATGAAATTCGATGAACCTTTTATGAAATCCATAAAATCCAAATAGAAAAATAAAAACAGTTCATACTGTAGAATTTCATTAGGTGGTTGTCGAGACCTTCGTTCAAAGTCACGGAAAAAATTTGCCGCGTCTTAAATTTTTGATAGACGCTCAAAAATTTTCTAAAACTTTGATCAAAGAAGTTTCGACAACCACTTTATGAAATTTAAAAACTTTTTTTTATTTGAAATCTATGAATCCATAGAATTAAAATAAATAAAAAAAAAGTTCATTGAATTTCATTGGGTGGTTGTTGTGATACCTTCGATCAAAGTTTTAAAAATTGCCCAAGTGAGTATGGAAATATCAAAAAAAAAAAATGGTGTGGAAATATCGGTTCCCTATTTATTTTTTCCTTTATTAATTTACCGGTAAGTCTCAAAGCATATATTAAATATTTTGGAATTATTAGCGGCCAAGCTTTTACAATTATGTATATATCTTAAAGTTTATTGTAAAATGTAAAGTTTTTTTTTATGCGAAACTAATTTAATAAAGTTAATTTAATGCTATCGTATAGAGTAATTACTGTGATTTTGTAATCCAAATTGCAAATTTCTTTTTTGATTGAAGCACAGATTGCCCTTGTTTCAGATTCATTGTCTTATCTATTTTTTTTTTGTTTTTTTTTTTTTTTTTGTTATAATAGTAAGACCAGCTACAGAAAACGCTTGTTCTGAAGCCACATTAATAGCTTTTGTGAAATATAGCCTCTTGCAATTAAACTAAGGATTTCTTTCTTTGCTTGCCTCATTCTAATGAATTCGAATCATATTTTCTTTCTAGTTCGTGTCTTAGATTACTTGACGATTCATTGCTACAGTCAAAAAGCATCCAATTTTTTTTAGGGAGCGCCAAATTTGAGAATTTTATAACAATTCTGAATGGCTAATTTTTGTTAACAAAATTTTGATTGGTTAAAAATATATAAAAATGATTTTTTTTATATACTGTAATTAAGCGCCAAATTTTGGTTTTTACATATAAACTATATAAACTTTAAGCTTCAATAACTTTTTAATATTATAAGAAAAATAAAAATCTATTCTTATAGAATTGTAGCTTAGACTAAAAACAACAAAACTGTAAGACAGATTTTTTAATGTAATTTGTTTTAAATTATAAGCACTTTTATATTTTATATATAACGAGTGGATGGTTTTTGCTGTCCGGTACTATACAATGTAGTTGAATTATATAGTTTGATTTTTATTATTAAATATTGGAGCATCAGCGATTTTATTACTAGAAGTTAAGATGTCAATATTTATTTCATCAGGAATTAGAACCTCATTAATTAGATGGCCACTTATACTGATATTGCTGTACGTTTCAATACTTTGAGAAATATTGGAATTGGAGACAAAAAAAACCTTTATTAAAGCTAATTATTGGAAAGAATGTTTTTTATCTTTTTATTTTTTTTTATTTTATATTTGGGTTTTATAATTTATTGTACCTGCAATGTATTGACCCCTTCTATTAATTAAAAATTTTGCCTATGAAACCACTTTTGGAGTTTTAATAAAAGATTCCTCATAAAATTTTGATATCATCTATACCCTTGCTCAATCAACTCTAATTCTAATTTTAATTAAAATTTATTTTTTGCTTTGATAAAATTATTTGTTATATAACATTAATAATCTATATAATAATAATAGGGTGCAATATATTGTACCACAATAAATTATAAAATCTTTTTTTATTTATTTTTTATTTTTATTTTTATTTCATTTTCTTTTATTTTTATTTTTAATTTTTTTTTATTTTTTATTTTTTTTATTTTATTTTTTTTAGACATTTTCCATTTGAACTAGATGTATTACACTTAGTTACACAAAACAAATATAAAAGCCAACCAAATATTGAATTAAATGCACTTTGTAGATTATATGCAGATTATTTTTTGTATATTAAATCATTTTGGGGCTCTAATAAAAAAAAATTCTCATGAAATTTTGGTATAAAATATATCTCTATCCAATTCCAGGTCTTAACTCTAACCCTAATTAATATTAGTAAAAATTTAATTTGTTTCTTTGTTTTTTTGATAAAATTATTTTGATTTATATGTTATACAAATACCTGTATTTAATACATTAGATAATAAATTAGTTTTTTCCTTTTTCATTATTATTTTATTTTGATTTTTAATTTTTTTTTTATTTTTATTCTTTTATTTTTGTTGCATTTTATTTTATTTTATTATTATTATATTTACTTTTATTTTTTTGGTATTATTTTATAGAGACATGTCACCATAGCGACCCTGTAATCGACCAATTAAAATTGATCACATGATATAAATGATGACTAATATTAATGGGTCATGATATGAATTATGTCATTGATTTTGATTGGCTATTTGTATATTTCAAAATTTATTAATTTATTAAAAAAAATACAGCAAAATTTATTAATTTATTAAAAAAAATATAGCAAAATTTATTAATTTATTAAAACAAAATATAGCAAAATTTATTAATTTATTAAAAAAAAATATAGCAAAATTTATTAATTTATTAAAAAAAATATAGCAAAATTTATTAATTTATTAAAAAAAAATACAGTGATAGAATTTATACTAAAATAAAATAACAAAAACTCCTATAGTGCCCTTCTATCAATTCTGAATCAATCGACTTTAACAACTCTAACCACAATGACTCCAATGACAACAACTCCAACAACAATGACTCCAACAACAATGACTCAATAATAACAACTTTATTACAAATTCTAACTAAACAATATCTAAAGTTCTAATAAAAAAAAAACTAAAAAAAAACTAAAGAAAAGAAAAAAATCTTATCTTTCCAACTGCTAGTTTCTACTAAAAAAATGACAAATTGTGTGTATAAAAATAATATAAAAAAAATTTTCTAAAAGAAAAATGAAAAAAATCTAGAGCAAACAATTTACTAAAAAAAATAAAAAAATTCTAAAAAAAACTATAAAAAATATCATAAAAAAAATAACAAAACAAATAACAAAAAAAATTCTAAAAGAAAAACAAAATAATGAACAAAAAATAAAACAAAAATAAAAAAACAAAATAAACTAAAAAAATTCTAAAAAAAACCAAAAAAAAAAATTAGAAAAAATTAAAAAAAATAATGAAATGAAAAAAAATTCTAAAAAAAATCTAAAAAAATTATAAAAAAATTCTAAAAAAAATCAAAAAATCAAAAAACAAAATAACGAACAAAAAATATATAAAAAAACTAAAAAAATGATTGTTTCTGATGCTAATATAAACAAAGACCAAAAAAAATTAGTTATATTATAATAATAATAATAATAATAAACCTTCTATGGTGCTAGAAGCCTATATTCAATAGTTATATGAAGCTTTTTGAAGTTGTTTCAATTTTTAAATAGCTATAACTTTTAGGGTTCCTCAAATTCAAATCAAATCAAATATTAGATCAATTTGAATTTGATCAAATCAAATTGACCCTGATTTGAATTTGATTTGATTCAAATATTTGAATTTGAATTTGATTTGAATTTGAATTTTTAATAGTAATTTTCAAATCAAATCAAATATTTGTTGAATTTGATCAAATCAAATATAATCAAATTTGAATTTGAATTTGATCAAATATTTGATTCAAATATTTGAAGATCAAATCAAATTGCGGAACTCTAATAACTTTTTATCTAAGAGTTTTTAAAAAAATCTGACCAGTAACTTTGTAAAGCTATATTAGCTCTACATGTATACCAAATATCTTTTCAAAATTTTACTACTGTAAAGAGTTAATGCATTTTGAAAATTAAAATTTTATATGTTTTAAATAAAATTTCAATTTTCAAAAGCATCAACTCTTTACAGTAGTAAGATTTTGAAAAGATATTTGGTATACATGTAGAGCTGATATAACTTTACAAAGTTACTAGTAAGATTTTTTTAATCTTAGCTAAAAAGTTATAGCCATTTAAAAATTGAAACAACCTCAAAAAAGCTTTATATAACTGTTGAGTATAGGCTTCTAGCACTATATTCGCTATAATGCTTGTAGTGCTCCTAGGTCCAGTCCGGGTCCGGTCCGGGATCAGATCAGACTCAGACTCTGAATTTTGCTAATTTTAGACTTCAAACCAGACTCAGACTCAACTATGAGTCCGGTTCGGGTCTGGTCCGAAGTCTGCAGACTGGTCTGAGTCCAAATATATTTATATGTATTTTTTGGTGCTGATCAAGTTTATTTAGTACATTTTGTAAGAATTAATTGGTAAAATTTTATGAATCATAAGATTTTATTGAATTTTATTAATAAAATTCTAAAAAATCTTATAATTTACAAATTTTTATTAATTAATTCTAACAGAATGCACTAAGTAAACTTGTTCAGCACCTGAAAATGTATTAAAACGGCCTATTTGTTTTTATTTTACTTGAAATTTAGAGATTTGATGCACAATTTTGGATTTTGATCAAAAAAGTCAAATTTTAACATCTTAACTCCAAATTTCAAGTAAAATAAAAACATGCCGAATTGATGTATTTTTAGGAGCTGAACAAGTTTACTTAGTGCATTAAGATAGTAAAATTTTGTGAATCATAAAATTTTATAGAATTTTATTAGTAAAATTCTATAAAATCTTA
>QKWP01000050.1:86667-103390 GCA_003550325.1 Gigaspora rosea | reverse complement strand
GTATCTTTCGTCGTAATCTAATTCTTCAGAGAGGTAAATATATTCTTGGGTGAGTTCTTCAATATATTTTCTTTCTTCAGGTATCTCAGGGTTCATATACTAGTGGTTCAATATATGATTAATATGGTCCTTTTTCTTTGGTTGAGGTCCTCGTGGTTTATAGAATTTAGTATTTTGACAAGAGATTCCTTTCCACTTGCAGCGATCACAAGTATTTTCTTGTTTAGAATAATTGCAGCATATGTGTTCGTTTCTACAATTGTCACAAGATTTGGTATTTCTTTTGTTATTTCTTGAGGTGTTTTTGTTTTTCATGTATATGCTTTTTAGTATGCGGGTTCAAGGTATAATTCTTAGTTCTTTTATAATTTTTCCGTTCAATATGGTTTAATATGTTCAGGGTTCTTTATTGTTTTAGTTTGTTCAGTTCATTGATGGATAATAATATTAATAATACAATGTAAATATTTATTTTTAAATAAAACTAAATATGGATATATTGGATATTTAATGTCACAGCTGATGCTGAAGTTGGCTGATGCTGAAGCTCAGGGGTCTCAATTGGAAACTATAAGCCCTGCAAAAATCCACATATACTCTATAAATATAAAATCTACACCCAAACCCTACCCTAACCCTATAAGACAAAAGCGAAAAAAACATCCAAAAAAAAATTTTAAATTTTATATCAAAATAGGTCAAAGCTTCAGCATCAGCCAACTTCAGCATCAGCCGTGACATATAATAAAACAACCTCTATTGAATTAAATATCTTTTGAAGAATATACATATTTCAAAAACAGTCTGTAAAGGTTATAATAAAACAACGAGTTAATTATTTAAATAATAATAGATAAGAAAAAACTAAATATACTTATATTACCTCTTACTATAGAGTTCAACAGTTAAAAGAACGATCTTTTCTAGTGTGATGCAGCGCGATACAGCACGATGCTACTTTAATTTCTTGAAAAGACGTTCTCTACGAAGCTATTTTATTAGTAAAGTATTGCGTGATTGGATTGGTTTTTTTAAAGTTAACTTATATCCAAAAATTCTGGTTTTATACTACTATTTTATATAAATACTCAGTAAGTTCGATTCCAGAAATCATCGGAATCGAAAGTTCTCCATGCTTAAGTGATTATCTTTGTTTATACATAATTGCCAATCTTAAAAATGATTAGTATGATGGGTCACTATTTTCTTTTTGTTTTATTTTTTTATTTTGATTTTTTATATTTTTATTTTTTATTTTATCAAAAAGAAAATGGTAAGCTATTATTATAGCGACCTTTATATAATCAATCAATTATTTTAGATATTGGTAATCATATATAAACAAAGATAATCACTTGTTTGTTTTTTTGCTTTGTTTTCTTTTAGGCCCTAGAGTTATTTTGAAGTCATGTCTGCTTTTTTTGTTTTGTTTACTTTTTACTTGTCTTTTTGTCTTTTTGTCTTTTTGATATTTTCTTCTGTCTTCTCATTTTTTTGTCTTCTTGTCTACTTGTCGTTTTTTTTTTTTTTAGGTTACCAGAGTTTTTCTATTTCCAGTATTTTGTCACTAGATGGTATAATAGCAATCAAGATTAGCAATTAAGTTACAACTATAAGAAAGTTAAAGTACCAATACAAAATACAAGCATTATAGCAGATATAAAAGGTTTTGTTATTATTATTATTATTATTATATATTAACTAATTTTTTTTGGTCTTTGCTTATATTAGTATTAGAAACAATCATTTTTTTAGTTTTTTTTTTTATATATTTTTGTTTGTTATTTTGTTCTTGATTGATTTTTTGTTTTTTTTTTAGAATTTTTTTTCTTAATTTTAAATTTTTTCTAGATTTTTTTTTGGTTTTCTTTTAAAATTTTTTTTATTTTTTTTTATTTTTATTTTATTTTATTTTTTTCATTATTTTATTTTTTTTTAGAATTTTTTTTGTTATTTGTTTTGTTATTTTTTTATTTTCTTTTATTTTTTGTTTGTTATTTTGTTTTTAATTTAGAATTTTTTTTTCTATATACACAATTTGTTGTTTTTTTGTGAAAACTAGCAATTGAAAAGATATGTTTTTTCTTTTTCTTTAGTTTCTTTTGTTTTTTTATTAGAACTAACTTTTTTTCTTTAGATATTTTTTAGGAATTTGTAATAAATTTGTTATCATTAGAGTCATCATTGTTGGAGTTATTATTGTTGGAGTCGTTGTTATTGGAATCATCATCATTAAATTTGTTGAAATTAATCGATTTGGATTGATAGAAGGGCACTATAGAAGTTTTTTGTTTGTTTTAATTTAGTATAAATTCTATTGCTGTAATAAATTAATAAATTTTGCTGTGTTTTTTTTAATAAATTAATAAATTTTGCTATATTTTTTTTAATAAATAAATTTCCTGTATTTTTTTTAATAAATTAAAAAATTTTGAAATATATATGATGACCAATCAAAATCAATTACATGTTTCATGTGATAACCTATTAGTATCAGCCATCATATATATTACATGATCAATTTGATTGGTCAATCACAGGGTTGCTATAGTGACATGTCTCCATAAAATAATACCCTTTTATTTTTTTATTTTATTTTTAATTTTATTTTTTTATTTTTATTTTTTTTTTATTTTTATTTTTTATTTTTATTTTTTTTATTTTTATTTTTATTTTTTTATTTTTATTTTTATCTTATATTTTTTTTATTTTTTTATTTTTATTTTTTTTTAAAAATTATATTTTGTTACACTATGCACTATGATTAGTCATTTGAACTAAAAAATTTTCATAATTAGTTAGCTAAATAAATTATTTTATTAACCAATTGCCAACTAGTCAAATTTTTGTCTTATTTTACTTATCTTTATGCATGTTCATTTTATTTTCAGAACTTTTCAGACTCTTACTTTCTCCTTATATTATTTTTATATTTTATTGATCCTGCAAACTAATTACCTAATTCTTAACTGATTGTGTTAAATTAACTGATTAAGAATTTTTTCAACCAGTTAATCAAAATTTATTCAGTTTAGATTGATTAACTAATTATAGCCCAACTGATTCAAATTACTACACTTTATATATAGTAAATATAAATAATAATTAGAGTTAGAGTTAGAGTTAGTTTAAAGTTAGAGTTCAAATTGGTTATAAATAATAATTGCTAAGAATAATAATAAAATTAGATAATTCTAAAATTTTGATATAAAATTTTAAAATCTTTTGAAGTATTTTTTTTATTTTTGTTTTATAGGGTTAGAGTAAGATTTGGGTATAGATTTGATATTTAAAAAGTATATGTCAATTTTAGCAAGAGCTTATAGTTTTAAATCAAGACTCCAAATTTTAACATTATTCAATTTTAGCATCATCCTTGACAATAATTAATAATTAGAATTAGAAATAAAAATTAAAGTTAGAATTGGGTTAGAATTAGAATCAAAAGTAACATTATAAGAGAAGCATTTGTTATTAAAAATGCAACAAGTTATTCTAGTAAAATTTAAAAAAATAAAAGAATTCATTATAGTATAGTACTATACACATTTCAACTTTTTGTGCCAGGTTATATCAATTATTGTAACATAGTAAAAAATTTTAAACCTTATTAAAATTTATTAATAATAGAGTTAGCATTTAAAATAAAGTTAAAAATTAGATGTTTATATAGTAAAATCACTTAATAAAACTTTTTGTTAGAATTAAAAACAGTTTTTTATACTGATTCATGATAATTTAGACAAAATAACATTTGGTTTAAAATTTTCTAATTGTATTACAGTATACCTAATTCTTGAAATCTGATTTGTGAATTAGGATAGAACCCCAAAATATATATAAATAGAGAATGCATAGCCATCATAGACAAATTAAATAAAGTAAAGTTTAAATTTGTGTTATTTTTTTAAAAATTATTAAAAGATTAGTTTTTAATTTGCGTATTTGTATATCAAAATTCTACATGTAAAAGTTTAATTTGCATATTTTTAGTATAAATTTGGTCTGACCCCTCTTTGTTTTGAAGTTGAGTACATGCAGTATTTTGATTTTTTAAAAAAAATAATATTAAATAAATAAATAAATAAAGTAAAAAGGGTTTTTCTTCAAAGGCCATACACATTAAACAAAGACATACAGATAGCTAGTTGGTTGGGACTAAACAGTCCCGAAATTATTAGAAAATCACTAGAAGTATATGACTCTTTTTATACAAAGATGCAGTAAATCAAAAACTAACTGAAGCTGAATTAGAAGTTATTGGAAAAATGAGTAAAGGAAAAATAAAGAAGAAGGCCCTAAACAACCGGAACAAAATAAAGAAGAACTCAACAAACAAAAACAAAGGAAGGAAGAATTAAGAAGAAAATTTTTAGAGGACAATGAATATGTCACATGGGATTTCGGACTTGAAAAAAAGTTCAAAAAACTCGAAGAAGAACTGTCAATAAATAGAAGAAAAGAAGAGAAACAAAAAGACCTAACCCAAAGGAAAGACTACAAAATGGAAGATATAGAACTAGCAAACATTCAAAAAACATGTACCATAACCGATAGCACAATAATAACTGGGAACATTTTAACTCAATGTGGGCCCCAACACAAAAAGAACAGGTGAAATCAAAAATGGCAATATCTCAAAGAACTAAACCTGCAAAACTGGATATTACAGTTTGGGACATACCCATCAATACACAGTTATACAAGATTAGACAGTGCCTTTCCTTCTTTGGCAAAGCCACAATAACGGAAACACAAACAGTAAACAAATCTATAGCTGCATATATACACCTGAAGCCACATTCTGAAGCAAGGTTAAACTCGATTAGATCATCTTGGGCTATACACTATGAGGCAGTGATGTTAAATGACCTCCAAATGACCTTCAAATGACCTCAAATGACCTCAATTTTATTATGAAGTTTAGTCTGAAATGACCTAGGTCATTTGAAAAAAGTCAAATGACCAGGTCATTTAATATCACTACTATGAGAAAGAAAAGATGTTACGAATAATACTAGGAAAATTTGCTAGAGAAACACTAGAAAAAAGAGGGAATTACAAGGCCTTAATCAGAAATATCCCTATCATAGCAACAGAAACATCACTCTTGAGCCAACTAAGATGGATAAATGCAAAAGCAGTGTACATTTCAGTTAAAGAAATGGCAACTAACATAAATGTGCTACAATCTATTTTGAGAAGGAGGAAGATCTTAACAAAGCAAAGCAAATGAAGATCTACTACTACAATAATAAATTGGAATGGGTACAACAGGATCATCAGAGTAACAAAGAAAACTCCTCATGGCATATAAAAGAACAAGTGTATGTACGGGATGATAGGAGCAAATATTCTCACATGCCTGAAGACAACTCCAAACATAGATACACACATCCTAACCACATAAAAAAGACCAAAGAAAATAAACAACTAAAAGAAAAGGAACCCCTCAAGAAAAAAGATGAAGTACCCCAGACAGAAACAATCCCGTTACTAAACAGTGCCTTAAAAGAAATTATAGAAAGACTTGAAAGACTAGAGACAATAAAGAAGTAAATAGCCTCTTACAATCTTAACAGCGCACCAGTTGAACCACAGAATAGTGCAGGTCCCAAGAGCCTGCACTAGCTTCTGGAAGAATTAGAACAACTTAATACAAATTTTTGTAAATTGGGCTTTCATAATATTAATGGGATTAAAAACAACATAGGCAAACTTTAGGAGCTTTTAGAAATGGAAAAAAGAGAAAATTTAGACTTTATTGGGATAACGGAAACTAATACATGGAGTAAGGAAATGCAGTATGCAGATCTCGAATAGGGAGACTACAAGCCATACTGAACTAAAAAACATATAGAAAAAAAAGGGATCAGGCGTAGAGTGCTTAATAAAAAAACATTGGCAAATGTATCTCACAAGTATAACATCTCCAGATGTATATACTCTAAGATGCACATTCAAATTTAGGAGAGTAACATTTATTATATAGACAGTCTATATGGCCCCTAATGATAAAGTGGCACAAAAGAAAATTCAGCAATAAATTGCAATGGATGTGTGCAAGAAAGGACCAAATACTAGGATCATTATTGGAGGTGACCTAAACACATACAATATATCTGAAACAAATGAAGAACAAAAAACTGAAGCTATAAATAAACAAAACAGAACTCCTCTAATCAAATAGCTTCAAAGAACCAGCTGCTCAGATACATACAAGCTAATCAACCCAAACGGAAATAAGCACACATGGTCAAATGGAACATCCAAATCTCGAATAGACTACATTTGGGTTGACTCAGAACTTAAAAGTATAATAGTAGATAGTGATATAGAACAAATGGAATTTTGTACAGGAAGTGACCATAATTTTGTTTGGACGGACCTGTATACTGAACTCATAATTGGTAATTGTTCCCTTAAACAACAAAAAAGAATGAACATAGAGAACAGAATAATCTTTCTATTTTTTCTTTATGATGAGGCTACAAAGAAAGATTGTGACGAATACAAAAACAGGCTAGATAAGCTAATTAAAAACGATACCAACAATATAAAAAAGAAAGAAAATCTACATTGTCTAAACACAGAAGAAAGAATTGATGAAAAATGAGATAAAATTGTCCATTGGATCCAAACAGCCGCAAACAAAACTATACCATACAAGCAGATTAAGGGAACACAAGATGAAAATGCAAACAGGTAATATGGACCCTCGGTATAAGTGGATCAAGAAGCTTAGGAAATTGGGCTAAAAAGCACAGCAAAACCTGAATAGAGTTATAGATAGTTAGTATAAAGCAAAAATGAATGCAACTATACTAGAGATCAATATGCAAAATAATACAGAAATACCCTTACTACATCAAAACCTGTGGGAAACAAACTGGCTAGACCAACTAAAGCTCTGGATCTGAATCTTAGAAAGAAAAATGGTAGCAGAACAAAGAACAGCAAAAAAGGTAAAAATTCAGGAATATATAGAGAAGAGATATGGCCTGATAGGGAAGGAGGAGAAAAGGATACTGAATAGTATCCTTAAAAGACCATGGAATAAGAATACTATCGACAGTGTATTGATATAGATAGAAGGAGGAAGAGAGAAAAGACGTTTTAATCATGGAACCAGAAGATGTCAAGAAGGAAGTTAATTCATACTTTGAAAAACAATACACGCAAAAGAAAAAAAGCAATAATAAGGCAGAAGAATTATGAGCTGAAGATTATACTCCCAAAGATTGGATCAGAAAAGACTGGTATCTCCCAGTTTTACATAAAGTTAACATAGACGATTAAGAAATAGCAATAGGAAAACAAAGAACTCCTCGGCACCAGGTGCATTAGGCATCGGTTATACCCTACTTAAAGCTTTAAGTAAAAAAGCGAAAGAAGTTATGGTAGAGTTATTTAACATGATAATAGAAACAGGAATACTACCAGACAAATGGAAGCTTGGCATAATCTTCCCGATATCCAAAATACCCGAATGGAATCTGGTCCTACAAAATATGAGACCTATAATGCTATTAGAAGCTGGCAGAAAATGCCTAATTAGAATTGTACAGATGCAGCTTACAAAACACAAGATCCTAAAGGGACTTAACTTTGCTAGACTGAAGGGTGAGTGTACTCAAGAACTCATACACATTTTAAGCTCATTAATAGAAGACATGCAACAAGAGAACAAGGAGCTATGGATTACTTTGCTAGATATAAATAAGCTTTTGATACTGTTAATCTTGAGAGACTGAAACTGGCTATGAAAAGAATTAACTTTCTGAGACAGCTTGTTAGACTACTTATAAACCTCTTTAGGAACAGAAAGGTACAGGTTATAACAAAGTATAGAATGACAGATCTCTTTAAAGCAGCAGAATGAATTGACCAGGAGGAGATGATATCTCCTCTCTTATAGAGAATTTATTTTGACCCACTACTACACAAGCTAAGGTACTCAGACTGGGGAGCAGAAATATCAGTCAACTGGCCTGAGTAGGGCAAAAAGAAGGGTTCTAGGACAGAATTCCGTAAATGTATCCAGAATAGGTTCCTTATCTCCTTTACAAGCTTTTCTAGATATATTTAATCATTTATCGAATTCAAGCTCTAAATTACGTTAGAGCCAATTCCTGTTAACTTACTTTCTTTACATCTAAATTTGGGTTTCGTACATTAAGATAAACATAGTCTTTGTTAATGTTCTGGCTATGTTTTTAATCCCAAACAAGATAACAAAAAAATTATACTATATTGCTTGCCCTTGAAATAAGTTGAGAGCACCGAGGACCGAAGTGTCCGAGTGTGCTTCTCTGTGAGTCTATTCAAACCTAAAATGCATACTATTTTCTATATTATCCTAGAATTAATTCAAAAAGCGATTAAACATTATCTAGCAAAGGTTAAATTTTGGTACCCCGCCTTGGCGGGGTACCAAAATTTGGAATACCAGTACCAAAATTTCAGATACGGGTACCAAAATTATGATACCTGGGTACCAAAATTTGGGATACCGGTACCAAAATTTCGGATATGAATACCAAAATTATGATACCCAGGTACCAAAATTTCAGATATATTTACTAAAATTTTGGATCTTGGTATCAAAATTAGGACAAAAAAATAATATCAGGATACCGAAATTTCAGAAAATAGATATAAAAATTAATAATCTAATTACTTACTAATTGTGCTTTAGAGCGTAGTCTGTAGTAATATTGAGAGATATAGAATCCTCTTATATGTATTGGACATCGACCAGAATATGATCTAGTAAGTTTTCCACACTCACTACAAGGAATAAGTTGTTTATTAACTAATTTTCTAACATACTTCCAATGAATAGAACACCCTTCTTCACGTATACAGGATTTTCCACAAGTTTCACCTGTAAACTTAATAAATGGGCAAAATATTCACCATGCATAATATATATATTTAATAAATTTTTATTATTTAAATAAAACAATTTTATAAGTATTATATAGTAAACAAACACCTCACAATGAGCACCCAAAATCAATTAACTGAAACCAAGCCCACATACAAAGATGTCGAGCAAGCTTTAATTAATGTAATCAAAGCAGGCCTCTATTATAGAAAACCAAAAGATGGCAAGTTCATGCAAAACTATAAAGAAAGAATTAGAAAATTTCGCTAGGCAGAAGACCCAGAAGAATATATACTAAAATTGGCTATAACAATATTCCCCAATAATGACAAATATAATAAAATTATGAATGACTACAAATTATGGTACAGCAATGATCCAAAGATTCTTAATTCCATAATGGAATTATATAAGTTATATTACAAATTGGCTAAAGACCACTTCGTTGACGAAGCCCAGATTGATAAAGAAACAGAAGAATTTATTAATTTATAAAAGACCAGAGGAACACCAACTTGAAGCATTCCACAAGCATCTTTCATATCATAAAATTTTTAAATCGTAAGTACCCACTGAGGAGGTAATTCTATATCTTTTACAACTTGGAGCTCCTCTCTGACAAAAGACCGCTTTGACCCATTGCCCTCATCATCTTCTAGCCAATACAAGATTGGCTGATTTTTTTGTACCAAAGCTTCACGGATAAAATAAATCTGAGGAGACCAATTATAGTCAGTCGCCCTTTTAGGGCCCATTTCCAATTCACCAGGTTCAAGTAAATATCTAACCAAAGTATTATAATCCAATTTAGACTCATTAAATCCTATAGGCCCATTGCGTAATTTAGAAGATGTTGAAATAATCTGTTTTATTTTTATGGCTTTTGCCGGGGCCATGCCAATTAATCTAGTTACCGAATTATTAAGGTTATCAATAATTAATAAAGATTTTTAACCCAAGCTCTCGATCTTTTAGATATAGGTAATAATAAATCAGAGGCATCCTGTAACCGAAATAATTTTTCGGCTAAAGTACGATTAAATCTTTCGACAATATCTTGGCTTCTATGAGATGTGCCAACCTTAATTTTAACATTATATTTTTCCATTAATTCTTTACAATCAGATTTAAATTCAGAACCGGGATCGACCATTAATAATTTAGGCCAAATAAGAGGGCACTTAGAATTACTATAAACTTTCTTAAAGGCCTTGGTCACAGAATAAGCTGATCTATTAGCCAAAGGAACTGCCCACTTAAATCGTGAAGCCACATCTACTATACATAAGCAATATTTGTAAGTTATATTATTAATTCAGTCATGGGGCATATAAAGAATATCAGCTTGATGGCATTCATTAGGAATTTGTATACTATTAAAAGAGGCTCTAGGAATAAATCTTGGACAGGGTTTATGAATCTGATATAAAGCCTGTTTTTCAAGCCAATTACACACCTCATTTATAGAAAAATCGTATCCAGCATTTAAAGAAGCTTTATACAATTTTTTCACAGTTCTTTGATAGCCATTAGATTGATAATAAATTTTATGCAAGGCAATAGATATATCTAGTTCACGAACATTTCCAGAACCTATTTGTATTATAGGAATAGACAACATTTTGAGCCGGCTTGCTTGTAAGAAAAAATGGATGAAAGAATCAAAAAATTTAAAGGTGCTTTATTAGCAATACAAGATCGGGTCTGCAAATTACAATGGGATCTGGACTCAAAAGAGGATTATATTAATTATCTTGAAAAAGAAATCTCAATTCGGAATGAGGAGCTAGACCCATTAAGATTAGAAATTTCTATTCTTAAAGAACAGTTAGAAAAGACATTTCAATATTCTATAAATCAAGGGAATTATATAGATTATTTAGAAAAACGGTTAGCTATTTTTCAGAATGAAATAAACAACTTTTCTTGCAAACTCGAAAAATTATATATAGAAAACAATTTTCAAGATATGGCACAACAACCAGGATCCTCCCGAACATTATCTCTTCTTGAAAATCAAGCCACGATTCAAAATAATAGAATCCGGCGAGAGATTAATAACATTAGACAATATTTTCAGAGTCCACTTACAATAGCACCTACAATAAATGGCATTGAAGATTATCTTGATATAATTTCTGATGCTGAAAATAGGTTTGAGAGATTGGTACTACAAATATATCCATGAGCAAATACTCGAGCAATTAATGCCGAAAATCGAGTAGCGAATTTGCAGACCCAAATAATAAATTTACAAACCCAGTTAGCCAATCCACAGACCCAGTTTGCAGATTTACAGACCCAGTTAGCCACACTTCAAAATGACTATGATCTTCTTCATCAGGCTTATGAGGCCTACAGAACACGGCATAATATATTCAAATCTCGAGAACTTGATGGACGAATTACAATCCGCATACTAAAAAGACAGATATCAGAATTGCTTATAGAAAGCTTTGCATTAAAATTAAGAAACAGACAGACCTATCACCAATTACAAAATAAGTGGGGGCAAGTGGAAAAATCGGGCCCGAAATTCAGAACAATTAATTAATAATTTAAATCAACAAAATTGTGTGCTACAGAATAATAATATAGCAAACATGGCAACCTTACCAGACGTTATGTCTTCATTATCCCTATTGATGGCTCAAATTCCCCCAATATATAGGCCAGGAACCTCCTGATGAATATTATAATAAAGTAGTACAAGTTTTTTCATATGGAAATACATTGGCAGTTGCTGGATTTAATGATGCCGTAAAAGCTGAAATTTTAAACTAAAATGTCTGGTAAATATACACCTGTCCCAGCCGAATACCCTGCAGGCACAAATATTGATACTCCAGCACGATTTTTAGCATGGTTATGGCATAAATATCATGAAGAAACAATAGGATCACGCAATGCCTCTTTATCCAGATTAGCACAAGAAAAATTTAACTCCACTTACACTCCCCAAACCTATGAAGACAGAATTCGTCTTTTATTATTACAAACACCGAATAATAACCAGGACGCATTGGCTATATTATGGACTCACTTACCTGATGAATTATTTACAAGAGTAAAAATAACGAATCCAGCAGATATAAATGCTTTCTTTACATCTGTTAAGGACACATGGCTTGAGCGAAAACCTTCTACCTTTACATATAATGGGGTTAATAACAATTCATCAGTTCCTATAATTTTATCCAATACAATACCTAGTGAAAATTTAACTATATATAAAAAAGCATATAACTATTTAGATCTTATAGCCCAAAGACTGGGGTATTCTGATGAAGCATCTAGAGATCCAGATGCTTTAAAAAATTTTATTGAAGAAGAATTATATAAAAGATTAGGCTATGCGAATTACAATATTCAATCAAAAAAATTATATGCTACAAGAAAGTCTATGGCTAAAAAAACAACAAAATTAAAGAAAGTAGAAAGATATTGTTCTATGTGTGGAAAGGTCGGTCATACAAAAAAGAATTGCCTCAAAGTTAGAAAGACTAAAAAGATTAATAATATTACTAGCTCCCAATACGAATATATAGACCAAAGCCAATCTGAAGATGACGTAGAGTATATAATTAACAAAAGTGACCAAGAAGAAAGTAGCCAAAAAGAAAGCGACCAAGAAAATAGTGAGATTGAGTCTAGAGAAACTAATTGTTTTAATATAAAAAAAAAAACAGGGTTTCTAAGTCTTCTATAAAAAAGAAATCCAAAAAACTAGTAAAAAAAACTATTAATGAAAATCAGATATTTTTAGAGTCTGTTAAATATATTTTAACAAGATATATTTCTCAATGCCCTAAAGAAATTCTAACAGAAATATATACAGATCTTAGTAAATTATTTCCTGAAATGAAAGACTCATTTTATTCGTATCATTCAAAAAATTCTACGAATAAAGAAGTAGCCAAAGTATGGGAAAATATAATAAAAAAGTATCAATTTATTTTAAAGCCATTTTTCCTCGCATGCTTAGAAAAAGATATGCCAGCATATTTGACTTCAAGCAATTATTGTGAGAAGATAGAAGGGTCTTTTCCTCGACAAAGTCAAGCACTTCATGTCTAAATTATGCTATAAAACAATATCAAGAAGCCCAATTATATCGAAATTGGCTTGACCCATTAAAAATAAACTTTTTGCAAATAAAAGAACCCAATAACTATGCCACGATTTCATGTAAAGTATATGATTTAGAAATACCCCATGCATTACTCGATACGGGTTCAGATGGGTCACATATTTCTAAAAATATTGCAAACCATTTTATAAAATATTTTGGGCTAAAAATAGATAGAAAAAAGGTTTATAGACTAACAGGGGCTGTAGGCAAAAAACAATCTGTTGGGACCTTTTCTGATATACCTGTTACTATAGGTATTGGAAATAATACATTAACAATTTCAGATGAGTTTTCAGTTTTACCAACAGAAAAAGATAATAATGGCAATGATATATCTTTATTTATTCTTGGCACTAGATGGCGACATCGGGCCGGCTAGGAACCTATAGTAAAGGGTGAGTTTACAGCATCAGCTAATGGAAAAAGTATTACTATTCCACTTTCAGTTTATAATAAGGGAGAAACCAATATCCTAATAAAAAAATATATAAGTTATAATGAACTTGAAAAAATGTTATTTGATACTCTCAGTGCTAAAGAGATTCTTACTGACGCATGTGAGAAGTTTCTATCATTCCACGATGAGCTGAATCGTCTACTTAGCTAGTATAGATTTAAGTTTGGCTATATTTTTTTATCTCGAATAGCTTCTTTTTCGTAAAATGCAATTAGATCTTCTTGCCCCCGCCTTCGTCGACAAAGTTGAGAGGCAGAATCTTGTCTATTAGACAAGAATTTTCTTTTTTTGAATCCCCTTGATNCAAACCATTTTATAAAATATTTTGGGCTAAAAATAGATAGAAAAAAGGTTTATAGACTAACAGGGGCTGTAGGCAAAAAACAATCTGTTGGGACCTTTTCTGATATACCTGTTACTATAGGTATTGGAAATAATACATTAACAATTTCAGATGAGTTTTCAGTTTTACCAACAGAAAAAGATAATAATGGCAATGATATATCTTTATTTATTCTTGGCACTAGATGGCGACATCGGGCCGGCTAGGAACCTATAGTAAAGGGTGAGTTTACAGCATCAGCTAATGGAAAAAGTATTACTATTCCACTTTCAGTTTATAATAAGGGAGAAACCAATATCCTAATAAAAAAATATATAAGTTATAATGAACTTGAAAAAATGTTATTTGATACTCTCAGTGCTAAAGAGATTCTTACTGACGCATGTGAGAAGTTTCTATCATTCCACGATGAGCTGAATCGTCTACTTAGCTAGTATAGATTTAAGTTTGGCTATATTTTTTTATCTCGAATAGCTTCTTTTTCGTAAAATGCAATTAGATCTTCTTGCCCCCGCCTTCGTCGACAAAGTTGAGAGGCAGAATCTTGTCTATTAGACAAGAATTTTCTTTTTTTGAATCCCCTTGATTTTCCTCGACAAAGTCGAGAGGTGGAATTGGTTGATCCCATGCAATTCTATTTTTTTCCTCACCTCTCCAGATCTAATAAATATGTTTTTGTGATATGCTATATTTGTCTTTTAGCTCATTCAAAGCTTTAGTCCTTGGCATATTGTTACGACATTGTATAATAAAATTATAATCAGCTAAAGATAAAGAAGAAGCATCACATTTCATTCGTTGCCTAAGCATGGTAGTAATATTTTTTTATATCTAATATATTATTTCTAATTAATTTATTAAATAGGATATACCAGATATACCAGATATAACGGATATACCGGATATACCAGATATATACTGGATATATCGGATAGGATAAATAGGACATATAGGATAAATAGGACATATAGGATATATAGGATATATAGGAGGTTCCGGATAAACCAGAAATATGTATTATTCCAAATATATTTTTTTTTACTATTTTTTCTCGCAAGCTCGAAAAAAAAATATATTTAACTAAAATTTGTTAACTAACTATTTATGTCTTCGAGCAAGAATTGCGAGAATACGTAGCTTAAAGAAAAACTATATTCTGCTCTTAGATCTAAGGCTGAAATTAATGATCTTAGCGAGAAGTTGCTAACTAAGTATTTAGAGCAAGAAAAAGAGCTTCAGCAACTTTTTTTACATTTCATTCGAAAAAAGAACATTCAGAAAAAAATATTATTGCCCCTTTTTTCTTATTTCATTCGAAAAAAGAAAATTCAGAAAATTCAAAAAAAAAATTGGATAACAAATCAATTCCGCCTTCGAGTGATTTATCACGAGAAGGTGGGATCGAAGATCAAGGGGCTGGAAAAAATTTGGTTGACGAACCAAGACCTTACTCTAAAGTAAGGCTTTGTGAAGAGGCAGATGGTATTTATTATTTTAAGCTTGCTGCTTGATCCTTTTTTCTCGACTCTTAATTGGAGATCACAGAAAGGCAGATCTAAATCAGAATCTGAATCTGAATCTGAATCTAATAAATTTTTGACAAACTCAACACCAGTTCACTCTTCTATATAATTTTCTATCCAGTCAATAGTTTCTTTTAACGATTTTACTATCTTTTTTAGCTTTTTATGTTGGGAATAATATGCACCCAGTCTTGTTTGGTATTTACGTACCTTATGTACCATTTTTTAGTATTATATATTGATAATAATTTTTTTTTATAAAAACTAATTGCTGAGGTGGGACAACATGTCACCAGGGCGCTATAGTCATATGATATTGTGACCTAGGGGTCACGTACTACCAACTCTAAATAATAATTAAATATTTTTTAAAAAAAATATATTATATGCTATTCTTAAGGAATGCTCAGCCTTCTCGTGATTCTCACTCGAAGCTGAAAAGTAGTTAATACCTAGTTTGATCACTATATATTAGTTAACTATATATCCATTTTCAGAGAAAATGGTTTATGTGAGACGTATATTTGTTTTGATACTTTTCTGGGAGCTTGGCCCTTATAGCTCTTTTTTCGGCCTCTTCATGGAGTATACCAGCCTTGACCATATTCTCATAAGCTTTATTACGCCAATGAAAATATGGCAAAGAGGTTATCCCATCCGATAGAATCCAGCGCTTAGTATCGATTGGGCATAGGGCCTTCTTTTCTGATTCGACCAAAGATAATATATGATCCTTTGACCGGATACCTATATTCTTGGCATAGAATACTTCTTTATCAAAGAGACAGTCCCGATATACTAGGGTCATAGGATCTGCCTCAGTTCGCATAGCCAAATTATTGGCTTCTTGCTCTGATAATAATAATCTATCTATCGGATCATCTAGCAAGGACCCTTCTAAAGATGGCATATAAGAGTTCGTGGCCATTTCATTTATGCCTTTTTTGCTAACCCCCTTATGCTTAGACTTTGTAGACTTATCTGCTAAAACGTAGTGGTATGATTTGGTCCGGATATAATAAGATTCTGTAATCACATTGCTGGGGGTCTCGTCTTTGAAAAGCCCAATAGTCTTAGAATCATTAAGATCGAAAAGGTAAGATCGCTCTGCCATATCTTTATAGATATCATCAGTTACAACTATAAATATAAATGAGTCTGTATCCATATATCCAAGTATGGCTTTTTCACCATATCTCTCTTTTACATATCCATACCAGAAGCGATACATTAAGAGCTTGCTAAGACCCAGAACTGATGCTCTGACAATAATGGGTTTGTTGAGAGTCACAGTGGCCTTTTCCATATGTGCTCCTACAAGTGTATTTCCAAGCTGTCTGGCATATTTAAAAGAGGGTTTACGGATCTGCTTAATAAA
>QKWP01000050.1:72650-83069 GCA_003550325.1 Gigaspora rosea | reverse complement strand
TCTTTTACATATCCATACCAGAAGCGATACATTAAGAGCTTGCTAAGACCCAGAACTGATGCTCCGACAATAATGGGTTTGTTGAGAGTCACAGTGGCCTTTTCTATATGTGCTCCTACAAGTGTATTTCCAAGCTGTCTGGCATATTTAAAAGAGGGTTTACGGATCTGCTTAATAAATTTCTTTTCGTCTTGCTCATTATTCATAGCCATGAGCTTGACGTCTTGGTATTTGCGAACATTTTCCATAGTTTTGCCATATACCGAATTATTCATAAGCTTAAAGAAATCTTTCTCAAAAGCATTCTTAGCCCCTTGTCGTTTTTCCGTATTAAAGGCTATATAGGGTGCGAGCCAGTTAGTTTGATCGAAAGATAGAATTTCTATTACCTCATCTACTATTATATCTAATTTTACATAGTATTGAAGCTCTAGATAATGAAGAACATATTCTTTTCGTGGGCCAAGGTATGGAACTAATTTTTTTGTTGCTAAAAACCATCCTCCATCCAAGTTATCTACAAGCTCTGAAGTATAGGGGCACAACATATCTTTACTTATAGCCATATTCTCTACGGCTGGAGGTAAATCACTCAAATAGTCATGGGTCTTTAGAGGAAAGTGTGCATTAATCTTTGGATAATATCCTCTTTTAGCATCTGCTTTAGTATTAAGAATCTTATTAAGATATTTCTTTTGCATATTAGGATTTTTAAGCAAATATTCCCGACTTGCCTCCCATTGATAATTTCTTATAAGCAGATACTGACTCATGGCCCAGCCATAAAGATTGTTTGCATCAACATATGAGATCCAGGTTGTAGGCTTGGATGGGTTAAATGTCTTGTCCATTTTAGGATTATTTGCTTTGAAATGGCGCTTACAAGCTATAGCTATCCCGCCACGTTTAGCCTCTTCTATAAAATCATACATAGTTATATCTGTAAAGAGCTCGATCTTGACTTCTGTCATTTTAAGCATAGCATCTCATGCTAAAGCCGGTGCGGAAACATAGTGGCTGGGATCGAGCTCATAATATTGCATACATGTTTTTCGAAATTGGGTCCAAATATCAGCAAGGCTAAGCACATCACTCTTAAGATATATATCATGATATTTACCCAAATTCTGGCAATTAAATTCCTTCCATACTTTTTGGGCATGTTTATAATCATCTTGTGTGATCTTACCTTTAAGAGTACTATGAAATTCTTCGAATAAAGAAAGCTCGGTTTCTAAGAATCTATCTTGTGAATTGATATAGTCATAGGGATAAACTCTTTTACGTAAAACTAATGCTATTTGTTCTTAAGAGTAACCTAGTTTTTCGAAATGCTTGGTTGTTATTGGGTGATTATACCCAAATTTTTTGTAAGATTTGCCAAGCTATTATTCATGAATTGCATACTATCTATATATTTAAGCTGACCTACCTTCATAGACTTGTATCGCTCAAATGTTTCGGCTATAACTTTTATCTGATGTGCATTAACTGATTTTCCAACAGATTCACAGACCAAGTGAGAGTCATAGCCCCGGAAGTTATGGAAAATAATTGGGATAGGGGTTTTTTATGCTTCAATCTGGAGTTTGAGATTACATGTATTGTGAGTAGGTCCTCGAAATTCACCTGTTATATGACAGTGGTCCCAGACCTTATCATCTATAGCTAATTTTTCTTTACATATCCAACAGGTATTAGCTTCGGCAAATTTTTTCTTATCTTTTTCTGTCACAATTCAGTTATGCTTAATAGCTAAGACCTTATTAATTTCGACCAACTCCTTATCAATTCTTTGGACAAATTCTTGTGTAGCATTTTCTCCTCGATATAGATAAGGCCCCCATATATCTCCAGTATCGATCCAATGAACTAGATAACAAAAGCTATTGGCTTTTTGCTCAGCAAGTTTTCGCATTTGTCCTCTATATTCTTCGTTGTATTTTTTGTTGTCTGCCTCGAAGTCTGCTATAATTACACATGGAGCATTAATCATCCGAGCATAATTTTTAAATTTTTCAAAATCATTGACACCTTTGATAGGTAATTTGACTTCTTGAGTTGCTTCCCCCAAACCAAAATAGTGCTCTTGATGATGGGCTAGAGATTTTTCTGACTGGAAACTATGAAAGCATCAGTTACATAGATGCTTTTTAACTTTGTTAGCATTATCTTTATAAACCAATCCTTCTTGATTTTTGATCCATAGAAAGTGGTTTTTTTGCCCATATTTATCGTCCTCAGATTTGGTAATATCTGTAAGAGCCATGAGATATATAATATGTTATCTATTATAATTCTTGCTAGCTATTACTGGTTTGGGGGTTGCTGATTCCTCTTTCCATTCCTAGACATTAATAGAGATATTAGGATTCATCTCCTCAATCTTATTAAATATACGGGAGCAGATTGGTGTGGGCATAGGAATTCCATCGAGCTTGACAATATCTAAATAGGGCTTGTATTTTGTGGCTCGAAAGATTCGTTCAAGATGCTCTGTATGTCCATCCTGGTAGGCAAAGTATACACCTAATGCGCCTTGAAGACATTTTTCGGATAATGTATTAGTTTCTGGATCAATTAAACCTTTATTATCTGGATTGATAGTGCATTTTGTATTGGCAAGCTTTTTAGAAGTAGTAATATATGATCCTCCATATGCCCAACGATAGGTATAGGCTTCAATAAATACCTTATCGATTTGGATTAGTTGCCAGTTAGATCCGCCTTCTAACATTTCCTCAATTTTTTTGTCTATTTCTTGGCTGGAAAAAGTTAAATGATTATCTATATCATCTTTAGAGAGAATTACTCACATATCTCCTCTGTGATAGGATTCTTTATAAACAGGATAACATTGGTTACCGCATTTTTGCATTTTGGTATACTTGCATGATACGACTAATGTTGATTTGATTTGCTCTTTTTCTTGTAATTCTGTTAAGATGACTTCAGTTGTTTTTTCTCGAGCTGACCCTATAAGCTGTAGCATATACGGCGCATTTATATATTCGTTTTTGGTTTTTACACCTTTATTAAATGAATATGCTAAGTTTTTTCTAGAAGGGACTATCGCCTCCCATTTGCTTAATAATAAAAGATTTTTATAAGGCCTTGATGGATTAGCTGATTTTTTTTCAAATCGGATATAGCCTTTAGGGGCGTTTTTATCCGCTCTAAGATATTTTTCTTTTATTAAATCTGGCTAGATATCGGATTGTTTTAGTTCTACGTCGCCATCTTTTATTGCTTCTCTATAGGCTTGGAATGAAGGGCCTGGACCGGCTTCCAGATCTTGGTCAACTTCTTGGTCTTTGACTTGGGGAACTATAATTTGAGGAATTACTTTTGGTCGACATTTATATTGCCTTTCATCCTTTCATTATGCCGACGAAGTTTCCATAATTTGGGAAAGTTTTTGCCACATCTAGTACATGGATGTTCAACTATATTTGTTATATAATACTTATAAAAATCTTTTCTTTAATTATAATACCCAAAGTACTATATAATACTTATAAAATATTTTTGTTTAAATAGAAATTTCAGTATCCTGATATTATTTTTTTGTCCTAATTTTGATACCAAGATCCGAAATTTTAGTAAATATATCTGAAATTTTGGTACCTGGGTATCCTAATTTTGGTATTCATATCCGAAATTTTGGTACCGGTATCCCAAATTTTGGTACCCAGGTATCATAATTTTGGTACCCGTATCTAAAATTTTGGTACCGGTATTCCAAATTTTGGTACTCCGCCAAGGCGGGGTACCAAAATTTAACCTTTGCTAGATAATGTTTAATCGCTTTTTGAATTAATTCTAGGATAATATAGAAAAAAGTATGCATTTTAGGTTTGAATGAACTCGCAGAGAAGCACACTCGGACACTTCGGTCCTCGGTGCTCTCAGCTCATTTCAAGGGCAAGCAATATAGCATAATTTTTTTGTTATCTTGTTTGGGATTAAAAACATAGCCAGAACATTAACAAAGACTATGTTTATCTTAATGTCCGAAACCCAAATTTAGATATAAAGAAAGTAAGTTAACAGGAATTGGCTCTAACGTAATTTAGAGCTTGAATTCGATAAATGATTAAATATATCTAGAAAAGCTTGTAAAGGAGGTAAGGAACCTATTCTGGATACATTTACGGAATTCTGTCCTAGAACCCTTCTTTTTGCCCTACTGCCTGTCCGACCTTAACATGAATGAGTACAAAAAAAAAACTTTAAGATAATAGCTATCACATACGCAGACAACACTGCGATACTAACAAATTCACATGATGATATACAAAAAGCGCTAGACCTAACAAAAAGCTTCTTCAAAGCAAATGAAACTCTTCTCAATTCAAAAAAATAGAACTGGTGGTTATAAATCAAAGAAAATTAAATAGTCCTAAAGAACTGGTATGAAAAAAAGACCAATCCAAAATATTCATAAAAAAAGAATCCAAACTAACCAGATACTTAGGAATATGAATAGCAGGAAGGAACCTGAGTAAAAGTTGCAAGAACAGACTTAGAAGAGAAACCACAGAACTAGTGACCATACTGAAAAGGAAGAATATCTCTATTGCACAAGCAAAATACATTAATAATATAGTATGGCTTCCTCGAATAGAGTATAAATTGAACAATATCCTACTCACACAGCAAGAATGCAACGAATACAAAGTCCTCTGCTAAAAGTAGCTAAGTGGAAGGCAAACACGGAACAGATAGCTCTCAATACAGCATTTGCCCACTCTAATATGTGCGGAATTAAGCCCTTGTAGCAACGACATATTGAACACATGATAACAGAATAGGTAGTCCATATAAACAACCCAGACACAGTAGGAGATATAACAAGAATCTGTATGAGAAAGGCACAACTAAAGCTCATGGAAACAGAACCAATATGGACTCTTAACTTAAAAGATCTCACAAAAGAAAAATGGAACAAAAACCTAAACGTGGCAATAATGGTAGAGACAAAAAAATTAGGGATCAACTTAGAAAGAAACTTGTCTAAAGATTCTTGAAAATTGAAGGTGGCACCAACAAAAAAAGACGTATCAAAGAAATTCTGAAAAATGCAGGATGGGAAAAAAGAATAAGAGGCTTGGATAAGTTAAAAATTTGGTATATAGATCATTTAACGACAGGTGAAAATCAGGAACTGCTAACTTGGCAACAAATCAGAAAAATAAGAGATATAACAGTATCTGGCCGAATCTCTAACTGGTTTAAGGAATTGGAAAAAATTGTACTAGAAAATGAGCACTCCAGAAAAATTAAGGGAGAGTTTCAGTACAATGTGAATAGTATTAAACCTCAAATTAGGATAAATCAAAGAACAATCTTAGATAAAAAATCCAGGAAGGAATGGTGGTAGGAACAAATCAGGAAAGTAACCAGAATTTTTTTGGAAGGCTACTCAAGAAAAGAAAAAAGATCCTCAGAGTAGTTGAGTGGAACGCTCTAAAAGAAAACAAAGAAAACTCGAGTCCAAAGAAACAAATAAAGTTCCAATTTGAGAAAGGGAACTTCTCAGGTTAAAAAAATGGATGTGATAGATGTTTTCTCCTGGGTGAGAAGACAAGAACAGGGTTGGAAAGCACTCATGGAGCCCAGAAGCTTAATTGAAATCTCCAATATTAGAAACAAAGGAAAAAGAAAGAAAACAACTGAAAGAGAGATAGAGAATAAGATAGAAGCACCAAACTGGGACTATTAGTGCATAGAGAAAACTGTAGATAATACAAACCATAAGGAAGAGTTCTGGAAAGCCCTCAAGGAAAACCGGAGTATTAAGGAGGCCATGTTCTACACAGATAGCTCACTTGGAGGAAGTGGTACAAAAAATCTTAGGATAGGACATAGCATAGTACAAATAGATAATAACGGAAAAGTAATTAGGGAAATAATAGGTAGAAGTAAAAATTGGTTCTCGTCCACTAGAGCTGAAATCATCGCAATCTTGGAAGCTATTCTTATATCCCCCTCAGGTAGTAAAATAGAGATACATACAGACAGTTAGGCAGCTATCGACAAGATCAAGAGTCTAAATGGAAAGTTCACTCCAAAAAGCTGGTTCAAGACCAAAGATGCTGGAATCTTAGGACTAATAAAAGAGAATATGAAAATAAAAAATATACAAGTCCATATGAAAAAGGTTAAAGCTTACCATATCAGACGATTTATGGAATTAGATCTTAAATTAGTCTCCAAAATATTCAAAGATCTGCAAAAAGTCATATATTGATTGGATGTAAATAAAAAACGTACCCCAAAATCACATGTCAAATTCATTGTCTCTTCTAGAGAATATAATAAAACCCATGAGCCTACCTCAAAACCCATGAGCCTATCTTAAAACCCATGAGTTTTTTTAGAAAGAATCAAATTTAATAAAAAGTAAGAGAAGTTAATTTTAAATTAAAATTTTTTTTTAAAGTTTTTAAAAATTTAAACTTTACAAAGTTTAACTTTTTAGTTTTTTAGATCCCACGATGCTTTTGTTTAGATTTTGCAGCTTAGATCTCGCGGCATATTTAGTTTTGTTTAGATCTTGTGAGTAAGTTTCATAGTATATATATTTACTTGGGTTTCGAAATAAATATTTAGCTCGGGTTTCAAAATACATATTTAATTCGGGTTTGCGCTACATATTTCAACTAGATACTGGACACGACGGGTTTTGTTATTATTACATAAATAATTTTCTGTTTTCTTAATATAGAATATACAACTTTCTCGCTCGTGAAATCTTTGATCAAATATTAAAACGTTTATTTGTCAAAGAAAAAAACACTCTTTAATAGATCGAAAAAAATATAATTGATGTTTAACTGCCAAGCAAGATAACTTATAATTTTAAAATTCTTTATGTAGGTTAAAACTTCATACAATTAAGTTGTTTGAAAATAACCTACATTAGCAAAAAATATATACGAAATATTTCGAAAAACAATTACATACAAAAAAAAAAATATTTATTAAATTTTTAACAATAAAACTACTGTATTTTAAAAAAATTTTATTAAATATATACAGAATTTTTACAACCCCATGCCTCTTAAACAATCATAACTACTATTACTAATTACTGTAAAACCCTTTGGTCTCTTTGTCAATTTATAAGAACCTCAAGCTCACATTGTTGTCCCTGGTCTTAATTCGCGTTTCCTAGCAAAAACTAAAAAAACATGTTAGTAAGAGAAAAAAAATATGAAACAAAAAAGAGAAACCGGAAACTGTTATACCAGTCTTAGGTTTCTTTCAAGCCCAAATCATTCTTCCCAGTATTAAATTCACGTTTTTCAACATCACTTCACATTCTCTGGCATTAATTGCCCTTCCCGGTTTCAATTCACGTATTCCGGTGAATCTAAAGAAAGGGTTAGTAAAAAGAAAGCAAAAACCAAAAAAAAAATACAAAAAAATAACAACAAAAAAAAAAGAGCCCAAAACTGGTACTTATCGCTAAATCAGTTATTAGGTTTCTTCCAAACCCTCAGTGTCAATTTGTGTTTTCTCGTATGGGCAGTGTCATTAATCACCTGATTATTTTTTATTAGAGGCCTACCCTCTCCCTCTTTCTTAATATATAAATAGTCAGGTTCTTATATATAATTTCAACTTTTTTTACCTCCCTCCCCCCCTAAAAAATCACCTGATTTTTGTTACTCCCCTATCACTTCACATTCTTCGTTAAAAGCTAAAAGAGAAAGCGTTAGTAATGGGAAAAAAATTTTGAATATGAAATCAAGAAACTAAAAACTAGTATTTACCAATAGGCAGTTCCTAAGTTCTTTTCAAGATTGTTTTCTCTTCCCAGATTTAATTTGTGTTCACTATATTTCGATTACACCGGCCAATGATTCCATTCCAGAGTCATTTCGCGAATTTCAAATTTATAATAAAAAACAAAAAGTTAGTCACGAACAAGTACCAAAAAAAAAAAGAAAAACTTAATAAAGTCCGGTACTTAACCTTTAGTTCTGGTCCTAACTATATTCTGTGCTGATTCGTGCTTCAAATCTATATAAGAAAAGAAAGTTAGTAAGAGATAAAAAAAAAATAAATAAATAAAAAAAAACTAGTACTGATGTTTAAAACCATATTAGTCAAATACTTCCATTCAACAAAACCCACGCAGACTCCACTGCGAAATTGATTGTATATATAAAAGAGCATAACTAATATATGCAGATCATTATATATACAGTATATTATTTGAACACCAAAATTTTTAGGGTATTCTAAAAATCACCCGATATGCATAGGTGTCAAACATAATAAAAGGGCAGATGTACTTGCAAAACAAGAATTTGCCCTTAATAAATATATAAAGTACTTGCCTACTGAAACACAAGGAATATTAATAAAACCAATTTGGAACGGTGCTGCAATAGAATTACCGATAAGAAAATTCGTCAACATGGTGCTGGGAACATATTATAAAGCAAAATGGACCTTTTGCAAGAACCAGAATGGCAACCTGCACCTTAGTAGTAAGGAAAAAAAAGACTGGAAGACCTTTTGCAATCTTTGGAAAGTCACAAAGAAAACCAAGGCAAGCACTTTCAAAGAACACCAAAAGTGGACGTTCAGACTCAAGACAATAAACGGGCACCTACCAACTTTGAAAAAAAGACAGCATGACAATACATAAATATACTCCTCAACCCTTTGTCACAAATGTAAGAAGGAGACCAAATCAACAGAACATTTAGTAACCTGCGAGTTGGACAACAATATATGAAAAGAGGAAGAGGAGAGAATAGCAGAGGATATCTGGCTTACAAGACTAACAGATGAAAGTGGTCTAGTAGAGAAAAATACTTACGTAGAACTCTAACTAATACAAAATTGAATACAAAGGAAAGAAGGTAAAAGTTAGCAAGAGAAATTATGAGTACAGAGATTAGAACAAGTCTAAAAAGATTGGGACTCAAGCAAAAGACCATCAATGATATCTTGTGCTCCTGGCTAACAAAATGGTTGGATATTTTTCAAGAAAAAATGTGGAAGTATAGGTGTGACGAGTCCATAGAATGGGAAAAAAAGGAGAGTATTACCAGATGAGCGAAAGTTGGAAAAAGAGTCAAAAATAGAAGGAAAACGACAGATAAAAATGATACTACCTCTATAGGAAAAAAGAATAAAAAGAACAATATAGTTAATTGTATACAAATAGCAATAGATGAAGTGAATAAATGAGTAGAAACAAGGGTATGTTCAGTATAGAATAAAAATTAGGTGGTCACGACAGGCTATAGGTCCATGCTAATGATCTAGTCCTGGATTCGTCATTTGACAAAAAGAGATGGAGAAGCAACACCTACTTTGGCAAGTCACATTTAGGTACCAATGGTAACCAGATGAGCCGTACTTTAGGTTTTAGATATTAAATATCAAAAGTAGTAATAGCATTTGTATATGTAACTATTTTTATAAAATAAAGTATAGCGTGATTGCCAAAAAAAAAAAAAGTTTTTCTATATATCTCTGGCCAGAGATATATAACCTATATATCTCTGGCCTATCGGCCAATCAAAACAAGCAAAGGTCATGTGACCCACCTTTCCAGATCATTAGTTGATCAGAAAGATTTGTGTAACCCGAAATCTGACCACTAACTTCCCAGGATTGAACCGATTACATGCATATATGCATATATTTAGGCCGCTCCAATTTAAATCTATGTTTAACATAACCCCACTCTAGATTGAGCAAATTATGGGGAGAGTTAAACAACATATATATGGGGTCTGTTCCTTGAAAATCAAGTTTTGATCCTATGATTTACTATGTCCCGTAAGGTTATTTTCAAGGAACAGACCCCATATATATAACTTTTAGATTCAAATTTCACTTTTCATATTACTAAATTGAACTCATATAGAAAGATTACCAAAATTAGAGTAGTTGCATGATACAGTCATGCTAAACCTTGGAACATTATATAAGTTAGTTAGAATTAATTAGTAAAATTTTATGAATCATAAGATTTTATAGAATTTTATTAATAAAATTTTATAAAATCTTATTATACACAAATTTTTATTAATTAATTCTAACTTTATGCACTAAGTAAACATGTATAGCACTTAAAAATACATCAAATCAGCAGGGTTAGTTTTATTTTACTTGAAATTTGGATAATAGATGCATAATTTTGGATTTTTGATCAAAAAAGTCAAATTTAAGCATCTTTTTTCCAAATTTCAAGTAAAATAAAAACAAGACTGCTGATTTAATGTATTTTTAGGCTCTGAACAAGTTTACCTAGTGAATTAAGTTAGAATTAATTAGTAAAATTTTATGAATCATGAGATTTTATAGAATTTTATTAATAAAAATTTTATAAAATCTTATAATACACAAATTTTTATTAATTAATTCTAACTTTATGCACTAAGTAAA
>QKWP01000050.1:61006-71132 GCA_003550325.1 Gigaspora rosea | reverse complement strand
AAAAAAAAAAAAAAATTCGCATATTTATTATGATAATTTACAACAAATACATATCATTCTAAATCTACATTTGCATAATCTCATGCTACTATCTAACTTACTAATCCTAACACTAAACCTGTATACTACACTAACCCCGCGCTATTATCTAGTACTCTAACCCTATACATGACAAAACAACTTTTAGCAGAATATAGCATGATACACAACATTAGTAGCAAGTAATGAAAAAGTAACTAGTACAACAACGAAAAAGGCAACAAGACTAGTAACAAAGAGAGGCACTAAAGAACAACACATTAACAACAAAAAAGGCCCAAAGAACGACTCATCAAAAATGAAGAAAGCACCAACAAATGACGACACCAACAGCGAAAAGAAATATCAGCAATGTAAGCGATCTTTAGCAGTATAAACTATAATATGCCACACAGCAAAAAGAGCACCAACGAACAATGACAAAACTGCACTAACAAAAAAAAAATCACAAACTAACAAAACATATACCCAAAACGACGACAAAATCACAACACCGACTATGATTCCAATGATGAAATAAACCTATAATAAAACAAAGTGTGTTAGTAAATAACGACAAAACCACACTAACAACAAAGAAATCAAAAAACTGATGAAACATATACCCAGAATATCGACGAAATCATAGCACCAAATACGGCACCAAATATGACTCCAACTACAACTTCAACTACAAATCCAACTACAAAAAAAAAAGTGTTAATCAAGTTCAGGAAGAAAAAAAAAAGTAAAAAGATTGATATTTATCATTTTGCCTAAACCCAAAGATGCGAAAGACAAAGCTACAAAGAAGCAAATATGCAAAAGACAAGAAAGCAAGATCACAATAGCGCAGAACACAAGAAAGTAAAAAAGGCAAGAACGCAAAAGCAGAGAAAAACACAAGAAGGCAGCAATACAAAAAGCAAAAATATAAAAAAGCAAAATGCAATAACATAAAAAGCAAAGCAAAAACACAAAAAAGCAAGCCAAAAGAGTAAAGCAAGAAAGCAAACCAAAAAAGCAAAAAAAGCAAGAAAGCAAAGCAAAAAAACAAAAAAAAAGGATATGACATCCAAACGTCGAAACTGCAATACGAAAAAAACAGGAAAAAGTCTAGCCACCACACCAACGACAAAAGTCAACAATAAAGTGCAGAAAAAAACCAGATTATCTACTTATCTATCTGAATCCAGTAATGGCACAGGGCGCAGGGTAAGATCATTTGAACTTGTCGTTCGACCTTGTATTAGTAATTGGATCAACACATGAGCTTTAGTCATATGATTTTTGATTGGCTAAAGAGGCCAGAGATATATAATTTATATATTTCTGGCCAGTGATATATAGAAAACCCAAGTAAAAAAAGCACGTTTTTTATTTCTATATATGCATATATACTACTTTTATTTCTTTAAAAATTTTTTTTCGATCTTTGTTTTTAAATAATTTTTTTTTATTATTATTTTTAATTTTTATTTAAATTTTTTATTTTATTTAATATAATATTTTATTTATTAATATAATATTTATTTTTTGGTTTATGTAATTTAGCGCATATGCGTTGTAACGCACCTATCTGATAAACCAATCAGATCGTAGGATCAGATGTAACGTGAAATCAAGAAAAAATAGCGATCTTTTAAAAAATCGCCTGTGGCTCATAATTTTGCTTATGAAACTACTCTTTTGTGCTCTAATAAAAAAAATTTCTTGCAAAATTTTACTATAAAACCCTTTTTCTCGCCTACATACTATTCTAACTTCACCCTAACCCTAACTAACAAAAAAATGGGTTATTTTGGTTGTTTTGATTTCACGTTATACCAAATCATATGAGGTGCGCTACAGCGCACATGTGCAAAAATATTAAATTCTTATTTTTTTTTATATTTTTATTTAACTTTTTTTTACTTTTATTTTATTACTATATATATTATGTATTTTTTATTTTTTATTTAATTTTATTTTTTTTATTTATTTTAATTTTTTATTTAGGTAAATTATAGATGGATACCCATCGCCATGGCGACCCTATATATAGCAGCCAATCATATTTAGGGTTAGAAAATTTTCTTTTGTATTTTTTTATTATAAAGTTAGAAAGTTTGTAGGAAATATTTATTGGATACTGTAATAATAAGCAATATATTATATAGTCACATGCTCAATTTTGATTGGCTATTTATATAGGGTCGCCATGGCGACCCATTGCTATAAAATAACACCCTTTTATTTAATTTTGCCCTTTTATTTTATTTTTTATTTATTTTTTCTAATTGTTTATTACATTTTTTTATTCTTTTTTAAAAATTTTTTTATTTTTTTTGAATCTTATTATTACGTATTTTTTATTTTTTTGGTTTTTTTTATTTATTTTAATTTTTTTTATTTAAAATTTTTTTGATTTTTTTCATTTTTATTATTAATTTTTTTAATTTTATTTAATTCTTTTTTAATTTTTCTTTTTTTTATTTATTTTATCTTATTTTATTTTATTTTTAATATTTTTCAATTTTCAATTTTATTATTTTTTTCCTTTTTTTTAATTATTTTATTATTTTTTTGTTTTTTATTTTTTTACTTTTTTTATTTATTTTTAAATTATTTAATTTTATTTATTATATATTAAATTATTTTTAAATTATTTTCTGTTTTTATTTAAGTATGTACATTATAGTACATTACGGTACATTATAGTTTATTTTATTTTTTTAATTTAAATATTTTTTTTATTTTTACTTATAATAATATAATTAATTTATTTTTTTAATTTTTTTTTTTATTATTGGTTTTTTTTAAATATAATTTTTTTTAATTTTTTTTAACTTTTTTTATTTAATTTATTTTATTTGTATTTATTTTTATAAATTATTTTTTTATTTATTTATATTTAGTACTGTATTTAAATAAGCGGCAATAATTACTAGTTATATGAGCAGTATAAAGATAAGTATAATTCAATTTTTTTCTTTTTTTTACTAATATTTATTCATTTTATTGTGTGCTTTTCTCATTGTGTAGGAACAATATTATTAGAAGAAGGAAGTGCTTTAGAAATCCAAATCTGAAAGTTAAAAAAGATAAAGCCTTGTGTTAGTGGAAGTTTTAGAAATATGCCATCCAGTTCTTTCGTTGTTGGTGCCAAATAAGTTTCTAGTTTATTTATTTATTATTACTTATTTCTTTCTTTTATTTTAGGCTTGTGCTTCGCTAAAGTGCTGAAATTGAATGCTAAAAATATAGATGAGAATTTATTGAAGCTGTTACTGGAGCCATCATCATTGGCATGTATTCTGTTTTCTGGTATAAGATATTGGTCAATTCAGTTAATTTCTTCATTCTCATTTTTTACAGTACTAATATTTCTTTTTTTCTTTAGAATGAACATAGTATGATTAAATGTAGCATGATAGTAGAACGAACATAGTATAATTGTAGAACATAGTAGCATAATAAATATAGCGTGATAGTTCAGGATATAGCAAGATAGTATAGAAAGTAGCATGATAGTAGCACAATAATTAGTATGGGGCATAGCATAATAGTTAGTACTAGTGTTCAGACCCGTCATGAAAATCCCAACTCAGGTCACCCGCGGGTGGGTCACCTGGGTGACCCGGGTGAACACTAGGTAGTAGAAAAAATCCCACCACGGGTCACCCGTGGGTGGTAACATGGATCACCCGCGGGTGGTAACATGGGTCACCCGTGGGTGGTAACACGGGTCACACAGGTGATAAAAAAAATTTTATAGTCTACTATTAAATTTTTTTTATCACCCGGGTGACCTGTGTTACCACCCACAAGTGACCTGTGTGGGATTCTTTCTATTACACTACCCAGTGTTCACCTGTGTGACCTGGGTGATCCAAGTTGGAATTTTCATGACAGGTCAGAGCACTACTATATATATAGTTTATAACCAACTCATACGGGTCACCCATGTAGGCAACCCACGGGTGAACCGTGGGTTGACCCACGGGTGACCTGCGGGTTGACCCATGGTTGACCCGTGGGTTGACCACCCGGGTGGGCCATAATTCAACCTGGGTCACCTGCCCACCCGCGGGTGACCCAAGTGATACCTACCCGGGTCCAAACACTAGTTAGTACTATAGTTTGGGATTTAGTATAGTGGTTGGGACATAGTACGATATTGGGACATAGCACAATAGTTGGAATTGGGTTTATGTTATAATTTGTATGTATTTTTTGTATTTGTTTTTACTTTTTTTTTGCATTTTGTAATTAATTAAATTGTTAAAATATATGAATATTTGAATTTATTGTTTTAATATATGAAAATTAGCTAGCATTTAATATTTAGCTGAGCATATAGTAATTTTTTATTATTTGATTTTGTTATTTTTTTATTTTTTACAAATTATTGAATTGTTAATTGTTAATCTGTACAGAAAATTAAATCTGTGCAGCAAATAAAAAAAATTTCTTTAATGATCACTAGCAGGATTGCAAATATGCACAGATTTTTAATAATTGAGTTTTTAAAAAATCAGCAAAGATATGTAACATATTTATTTACCTGATGATAGCTTATATAAAATTTTATACTATAATTAAGGTTAGAATTTTATTTTGCATATTTTTTTTAATTTTTTTATTGTAAGAGATAAAATTTGCATACTGATCTTATAAAAAAGTATGCATACAGCAATTAATAAAAAATTTAAAAGTCATCTTACCTATTTATATATATTTCAGAGTCCTATTAGGATCTGTACTACAATAATCAACATAACCTGGTACAAAAAGTTGGAATGCATAATGTACATAGACAACTATAAATAGTAATTTTGAATAATTTAGACAATTTTAGACAGGGCAATTACTATTTGTACACTAGTGTATAAACATGGGTACATATAATAACTTAAAATTTTGCTTATAAAACCACTTTTCATGCTTTAACAAAAAAATTCCTTGCAAAATTTTATTAGAAACTATAACCCCTTCCAATCTCAAAGCTGACCCTAACTCTAACCTTAAATTGGGTATATTATGCAAATTTGCAAATCAATTAATAGGTCCCATGTACATACATGTAGTGTATAAATAGTTTTTTTCTTTAGACAATTAAATAAAGTAAAATTATTTAAAAGTTTATTAAAATAATCTATTTTAATTTTAATAAATATATTTAGCATTAGGGTTCTGCAATTTGATTTAATTTAATTTGATCAAATTTGAACTTAAATCAAATTCAAATACAAAATTTTCAAATCAATTCAAATTCAAATTGATAAATATTTGATTTAATTTAACAAATATTTGAAATATTTGAAATTTTATATATACTATGGTACACTGACCAAAGTACTTTCCTTTTTCAATACCCCTATTGCAAAATACCCAGTGCAAAGCACAAGATCTCTATTAATTAAATATAGTTTTTTTTTTAAAATTTTTAGACTTCTTATTGTAAGTGTGAATTTTGTAAATGCTTAAATTTTTTTTTTTTGCAGCACAGATCCACTACTATATAATATAGCTGGGTCTTTTGTAATTTTTTTAATGGGTAGATTGCATTAGACCCTGGGTCTTTTGGTTAGTGCACTACGGTAAAATTTTAAAAAATTCAAATCAAATCAAATTAAATACAGAATTTTTAATTCAAATCAAATTCAAATCAAGACAAATTTGATTTGATCAAATTCAAATTTACTTAATATTTGATTTGATTTGAGTTTGAGGAACCTATTTAGTATTTAAAAATATATAATCATATATTTTTTAAATAAATTTATTAATTATTAAAGCTTAAACAAGCTTTGGACAATCTTGATATATGAATATGAATAAAGCCAAAAAGCTTTGGATAGCCAAAATATATATTAATGCCATAATACAAGTGTACTATTTTTTAAAATTCTTTTTTTATTTTTATTTTTTGATTTTTTATTTTTATTTTTTTTTATTTTTATTTTATTTTTATATTTTTTATTTTACTTTTTTNATCTATCAGGTTCTGCTCACATGATATTAAGCCAATCAGCATTTTAAAACATATCAATTTGAATTAGTCTAATATGGCGAATGATTCTGTAAAAATTATCTGAATAACTATTATATTTTTTATTTTACTTTTTTATTTTATTTTTTTATTTATATTTTTTTATTTATATTTTTTTATTTTTTATTTTTACTTTTATTTTAAGTATTGCTAATTTTAACAGGCTATGAAATTTAAAAATTGCAAATTAGCAAATCTGCAAATTTTTTTTGTATAAAAAAAAAAGTTTTTTTACAAAAAAAAATCCAAAAATTACTTATAACACAAAATCTAGCTTATAAAACTGCCTTTTTTATACAAAAAAAATTTTTTGCTAAATTTTACTATAACAGATAAAGTTTGTTATTTATTATAACCTTAACTCTAATCTTAATTTAATAGAAAACTTTTTTAAAAAGGAGAAACTTAACCTATACCCTGGGGTACAGGGTCTTAACCTGTGTCAATCATGTGACTATGTTTATATAAAATTAAACTGATCAACAATGAATCGCGCTTTTTTGTTAGTGCTTTTGTCATCGTTTTTTTTTGCTGTCATTATTTTTGGTGCTTTCATAGTATTTTTGGCATCATTTTTTTTTGGTACTTTCATCGTGTTTTTGCCATTGTTTTTTTTGGTGCTTTCATTGTCATTGTGTGGTGTTTTTGCTGGCATCTTTTTTGGTGCTTTTATCATTGTTCTGTGGTATTTTTGCGTCGTTTTTTTTTTGTACTTTCATTGTCGTTGTGTAGTGTTTTTGCCATTAGTTTTTTTTTGGTGCTTTCGTCATCATTCATGTAGTGCTTTTCATTACTTTTTTGTGGTGCATTCATCATTATTTGGTGTGCTTTTGGTATTGTTTGGTGTTGTTTTTGGTTGTCTTTTGGTGGTTTTTTCATTGTCGTTTAATAGTGCTTTTTGTTGTAGTTTGGTGTTGCTTTTGGTGGTCTTTTAGTCATCATTTGGTGGTGTTTTCAGCATCATTTGGTAGTGTTTTTTATTATAGTTTTGTGGTGCTATTGGTCGTCATTTGGCGTCTTTGGTTATCACGTTGGTGCTTTCATTGTCATTTGATGTTTTTTGGTGGTTTTTTTTGGCCTTTATCTTGCAATACTTTTTGTCTTTTTTTTTTTTTTTTGTACTTTTTGCTACTTTGTATTTTTTTTTAATAAATTATCTATAATAAAAAAGACTTCAAAAAATTTAAATTTTTTAATATTTGGACCAATCAGATTTAGGCAGTACAGGATAAAAATTTATACCCCCTGGGCATAGAATAAAAGCCTCTACTCTGAGTACAGGATAAGGACAGTCTTTTAAAAAAGGGTGTGAATTTCACAACCTATAAATTGAAGTAATTTTCTTAAATTTTTATTTTTTATTTTTATTTTTTTTATTTTTATTTATTTTTATTTTTTATTCTTAATTTTTAATTTTTTTTTTTATATAGTGCAAGAAGCCTATACTAGATAATAAAATAGTATAACTTTAAAATATATCAACTTTTTGTAAAAACAATATTTTTAAAAAATATTTGGCAGATTTGTAGAGCTTATTCATCAGCAAATTTATAATAGCGTAATCTTACATAAGGTCTTACGAACCATAATATAATCAAAATATTATATAATATATTTCGAAATATTTTGAAATATCAAAATTTCGAAATATTATGAAAGCAATTCCGAAATATTTCGAAATATGTTACAAAATATTTTGAACACTTTCAAAATATTTTAGGACTAGGAAACCAAGCCGAATCAGTAAATCTATAACCTGGATCACACATTAGACTGATTTTTCGAAATAGTTCGAAATAGTTCAACAATATTCAAATTTTGTACTACCTAGGGGTTAGTAAAATTGCGGGGGCCAACTCAAATGTCATACAAGCTTAATTGTAATACAAAAATTGTCATTTTATATGAAAATCATATAAAATTCATATGTATCGTGTTCGACTAGCCAAAGTCTTAATTATTAATTTTTTTAAAAATAACGCGTTTACTGAGATCTCTTTTTTTTTGAAACTTGAAATAGACAAAGGTAAGTAATTAATAATAAAGAAATTTTATAGCTATTTTTTTATTGTTAAAAAAACTGAATCATATATATATTTACACTCAATTATTGTAAGATAGAAGAAATAAAGGTAAGAAATCATATATATAACTTGAAGCCTATAAGTATCTTAAAATAGCACATACCTAATATGAACATATTCCAAACTGAAAATTATGAATCTACCTTAATTATTCAAAAACCAAACCAGTTAGAGTTAAATAGATGAACATAAAGTTTTATTTATTACAAAAAATTTGCAGAAATTGGGACGTTTAGGAATAAATAATTAGCAAATTGGAATTGAAATGGATCAATATAAAGCATTCTTTTATTACCAAAGATAACTATTTGAATTAAAAATTAGAATTGGAATAGATAAACATAAAGTGTTAATTTATTGTTATATATAATTTTGGAATTCAATATAATGCGTCCATTTATTATAAAAATATAATAGAGATATATTTTAGGAATAAATAATGTTTGTTATTATTATTGAAATGGAATATAATTTAAAAATAGAATATTATAATTGAGATTTTAATTTAGATAAAAATCCATATATATTAGGTATGCGTTATTTGAGAAGCTTATTGAAATTATTTTGAATAAAATATTATCTCTATCATTATATACAAACATGGCAAAATATATTAAACCATTTATACTGTTATTTTAGAGAAATAAAATTTTATCTGAAAAGGTAACAAATGAACCAACGTCAAAATATTCAAAAGAAGATTCTAAAGATGAAGCCTTGCAGCAACTTTATCGGCTTCATCCTAATCTTAATGGCCAAAGTGTATAGTTTTTTCCTACACTTAAAAAGTCTGCAGAGGGTTGCATTCTATACGAAAAAACAAAAAAGCATGCATATGTATATGATACAATTATCCAAAAATGATTTTCTTCTTTTTCAGCATGAATAAAAGCACTTAGTAGTCAATGTTTTTTTAAAGGCAAAAAATCAGCATTAGCTACTATATTTTTGAAACCAAATTGCAATGAAATGAATATTGGGCAAATAATAAAAGGCAAAAATTATTCACCTTATTTTAAAAATATTCAAATTGTCACATTACTTTCATTTAAAGATACTTTAACAACAATGATGTATGATGATGTAGAGTTGACAGGTATAAATTTAACAGAAGGAGAAGGATTTTTGTGTCTTGCTTTTTTTGAAACAAATCAGAAAAAAGAACTTTATATAAAAAAAACAATTCATGGATGTCAAGAACCTATTAAATGCACTGTTTTTGTTAATGGTTTAGAAGTAGAGATAATTTTTTGGAAGAAAATGGCATTAAACATAAAATCTCAACGATTGATGAAATTCATTTGATTGTGCGATTTTTTAAAACATCACGAGTTTGCATAGGACAATGTACTAAAGGAAAGTATGTTAATTAGTTAATATATATATAAATCCATTTACTAACTTTATTTTTACAATATATTTAGGATTTGAACAAGCAACTTACTTACGAGGAGACCACCTTTATTCGAATTTTATAGGCCCAGAAAATAATCATGAGATAATTGCGAATTTAGAAAATAAAGGACTTGATAATGAAGCTTATCGCAGAATTGACTGCACTCTTCTTGTTTTAAATGGCAAAATATGTGCCAATTGTAAGACATTGCATTACACATTATATCAAATTGAAAACTGATATAAAAATAGTATTCAATCTGTCAAAACAACACATGCCTCCAGAGAACTTCTAACTGAAATTGTTCAAAAGGCTCGAAAAGTATTTATTTTTAGTTAATTTGTAATTCAATAAATTATATTTATTATTATTAAATAAATATTATTACTTTAGACAATCCGGACACAGAAGGAGTTAGTTGAAAGTCTTCATGACCGTTTAAAGCTAAAATTTGAAGCAGAAGAAGAACAAGTGTCAGAACCATTAACTGGTATTGTTCACAATATTGTTGATGAAGTTTTAAACAAAAAACATGAAAATATATCAAATCTTATTTTAAAAGAGCTGGTCCATGTGCAAAGTAAAAAACCAAAA
>QKWP01000050.1:39937-54656 GCA_003550325.1 Gigaspora rosea | reverse complement strand
ACACAATGCCAGTTCGACTTGATTTTATCAATAAATAGATTTCTTGGAATTGTAGAGCATGTACTTACTAATTGGCTGGGTGCTATAATTCAACCAAGAAGAATATTTTAGGATATGCTTGAGGGTTTATTTGGAACAATTAGAGAAATAGGTGGTGACTCTTCTACACAAACAGTTCAATCCTACGGATATGCAATAAACAAATTAACAATTACAATGCAAATGATATCAGAAATACAAAGCTTGAATTATGGTTCTGCTGACAGTTCAGGTTGCATGCTTGCTGATTTAAAACGAAGGTAATTTTTGCTTATACAAATTTGGTATTAAGTTTTTTTTAAATAAATATTAAAATAACTTTTTTTTAGAGATTATCGAAATAAACAATATAATGAGCAGAATTTGAAAGAATATAATAATCATAAAGCTCAAATCGAAATTCTTCCTACTCTTAGCTGGCAAATATTTCAAGAACTTCTTAATGATGATCTAGTAATGGGACGAATACAGTTGCCATTATTTTCAAGTAATGAAAATATTAGAATAGAAAATAAGACTATTAATTGCTTACAACTTGAAAGACTACAATTAATTGAATAGCTATTATATAAGGATAGTGTAGAGGATCTTTTGTTAACTTGGTCAAATAATATTCATCAAATGACATTAGATTTGGTTCCACAAAAAAACACCAATTGGCTTATGACATGGACAACAAATTTAGAAAGTCGATTAAATAATTACAAATGTGCTGGTGACTGGTTTAATGACTTTCAATTGTTGGTCCCGAATAACTTTAAAGTAGAAATTCAAAGATTGATTGCATATATGTTACTATAAAAAATTATAAAAATCACATTTAGACAAGTACACAACAAACAATACCATGATCAACTTTTTATGAATCATACAGAATCATGGACTATACCTAGAAACATTATTAACTTAGTACCAGCTGAGACATCAAAATTTCAGTATATCATTGGATGAACAATCTACAAATTAACAAAAAGTGATAAATTAACATTAGCACATGAAGAATTTGCAAAAATCAAATTGTGTTTAAATGTTCTTAGTTCTGAACAAGTAGAATACATATGTGACACCCGTTCAAAAACAACTACAGTTATTCCAGGGGCTGATTTTATTCGATTCATGTATTATTTAGAGTCTCTTATTCATTAGCTATTTGAAAAACATATAGAGTATGGACCAGATATTCTAATTTATATCGATAATAATCTTGTAAACAACCAACCTTTGAAGAAGCAGTTTAATGACCTTTTACATATAGCATATGATTTTATTATAATATTGAATGTAAAAATAAAGAATTGCTTTCAGAATTCATATACAACAGTATTCAACTATCAAAAGAAGCTGAAGATTATCTATTAGTACATTTGATCAAAACTTACATGCGAAGTAGGCAACGGTCTTGGCAACGATTTAAAGAATACATTCCAGAAAAAGGTTCATCTAGTTTACGAGAAAATGTCAAAGCAATGAATACAGATTTAAAAAATGATGCAAAAAAAGATGCTATACCAAAAACGAAACTTGTTACATTTAAAAAAGAGATGCTACCAGAAAATCTTGATTTAGCACTTGGTCGGCTTAAGATTTGGGCCCAAAATAATGGAGCTAAAAGTGCATTTGAAAAAGCTTTCATATTATCTGATCTTAAAATTCTAATTCAAGCATTTCAAAATAAGCCAGTAAAGGTAAAGGAAAAAAAGAAGTCAGCTCTTATAGATCTGCTTTTTAACTACCTGAATAATGGCTCAGAGTTTAATGAAGAAACAAAGAAGAAAGATCAACTTTTTACTTGAAATAATTAAAGTGTTACTTACGATTAGTATGTAAACTCTATATATTATTTGAAAAAAATATATAAAATCTTTGTCATATAAATGACCCTTTGATACGATTACTTCCGAGCAGCTCTGAAGTTCGGCTATAGCATCTAGTAATTCAAACTTTTTTTCAAATTGAAGTTATTTGATTGCAGCAGTATATGTATCATATAAGTAACCTAACTTAATAACTATCCTTTAATACTTTGCCTTATTTAAATTTTACTAGCAAAATTAGCTCATTAAATTGAGTCCATGCTTTTATTGTGCTTAGATTTAATTCCACAAATATCTAACCAACCCTACAACTTCAAATATATATATTATTATTGTACAATTAAAATTAATCAAACAATTAAACATAAAATTCATTGAAAAATTAAGCATAAAATTCAAACCTCTATATTCATATAATCTAAGCTCTCAAATTACTATACACATAATAATGCTAACAATCATGCACTTTCTAATTAGTTTATATTTAAGTAAAATTCAAAGTGGATACAATCAAACTATTTCTCATTTCATAGTTTAGTGGTCTAAACCGCGAGAAGTCTGTGTTGCCTTTCGCTCCTCCCTATGCCGATGATGATAGCGACGATCACGCCTCTGAAAATATTCTATAACCATAAAAGAAAAAAATAAAATTTAGGGAGGAAACAGTCGGATCCTAGGCCTACCCTTAAAGGTTATGACTGCACCTAAGAAAACTAGTCAGAGGCCCTATCGCTCAATGTTAGAGACGAAATTTTTCCTTAACTAGCTATACTCATACAAATATCTCTACCTATTATTTTATCAACACAAAATCAATCCATTATAAAATCGAAAAAAAAATTAAAAAAAATATTCTATATATCGCTATTAAATAGCTATTAAATCAACCTATATTTAGTAAATCATTTAACATCTAATGTCATACGTGCATACATCTGTACATGTTATTATTATATTTTGCCAACGCAATTATCTATCCTCTTTTTCCTATAAATAGCACTTAAAATAAATAGTTATATTAAGATAAACAAGAATTAGGCTAAAAAAAAACAATAATAGCACTACTCTCAAACATTATATTGTACTGCGTTTACTCAGCATACTTCATTAAACCGACTTTTCCTAATCCGTATACAATTTCCTTAAAATTATATATAAGTATGTACTCTATTTATTGGAACATAATTTACAATTCAGTAATCGTTATAGAACCAATACCTCAAAATCTAATAATTTCCACTTTATTCGTTTTGTACAATATTTCTACATGCGTGAACGTATGTATGCATTGAAAATTAATTTTTGATCAGTTATGTATAATTGAAGAATTAACTTTTGAAAAATACTTTCTTATAAACAATAATTTTGCTTGACGTATTATTTCTATTTAGGGATTTTAAAAAGTCGTGATAACCCGTTGACTCAGGTCATAACTCGGGTCAAATATCTGACCCGGGTAATAGCTCTAATATATAATGAATACAGTAAGTACTTACTTTATGTTTTTATTACATAGTAATAAATTACTAATAATAATTACTTATTGTTCCACATCATTTCTGAATTGACATGTGTTCTTTCTCGATCTTCATCTTGTATGCAGATCATATAATAAAATAATTACTTATTGTTCCACATCATTTCTGAATTTAATTCTGAATGAACATACGTTCTTTCTCAATTTTCAACAATTGTGAAATGCGTTATCATTTTCTTTGAATAGGATATAAAACCGGTTATTAAATTTTGTTAAAGGTTACAACCTTTCGGGTAAAAAGTTATTCGGGTACGAGCACTACCACTATCACTACCAAGAATTTCATACTTGGACAAGTGGCATAACTTTATTTAGCAAACACAACTTAAAGTAGACGTTTAGTACGCTACTGGAAAGATTTCTTCGAATAAATTACAGTGGGGCTAGTGACTTTAAGTCAAACCAGATAATAACAGGTATGATTTATCGTTCTATAGTGCGAAAAGCATACTTACTTCCTCTCTCTAAAAAAACACACATTGGAACTAAAGAAATAAATAAAACTTCAACATTTTTACCAGCTCAAGTTAACCATGCCGACTTCATCAACCACGCCGACTTTGTCAACCACGATGACTTTATTAATTATGAACTATGCACTGAGTTGAGTTCTGATAACACCAAATCTGAAGTGTTAATGATTCTAATGATTCAAGAATTATTGTATAGACAATTGTTTCTGGTGCTAGTTTCTCTTCCTGGGAATCGTTTGAAGAAAGTCTTAATCGCTATGGATGAAAAAATGGATTTAGACCAATTAAAGGGCGGCGAGATATGGATAATGAAACTGGAAATGTTACTCATTAGTGCTTTGAATGTGAACTTTCAGGAAATTCCAAAACAAAACGTACTGTTGATTATGTTCAAAACCAACAAACCTCTTCAAAAAAAGCTCAATGCCCATATAATGCTAGTTTTAATTTTTGTTACTTCCCTTACTACTGAATTTAAATCAACTTTGTTAAATTTAGGTTATATATAATAGGAAAATGGAAGGCAAGGTTTATATTAATAAGTTTGTATTTCCAGTATGGCATTCGCATAGTTTATGTTTTTATTGATAGAGCAATCAAATTTGGTACTGTCATGCCTAAAGTTACTGTTTCGGGCATAACAGTACCAAATAAATTACATTTTAACTTTTTAAATGTAAGAATCTTAATAATTAGTACAGTATCAACAAAAATAAGTGATCTCAACAAACGAATGCTTTAGATAGCTTGGGCTTATTAGGACTTGGGGGTGCCAGAATTCCATCCCAGTCTTTGACTACATCTATATCTATATCTACATCTACATCTATATCTACATCTACATCTACATCTACAGGTATTGACAGATTCATAGGAACTGCAACGAATAAAATTTTTAAAATCATATTTTTACTAATTTATTAATTTTACAATTTAGATCAATATGTAGCGTATAACAAAAATGTATTTAAAGTTGGTTTAAATCCTTCTAAGACTCAAACAATTCCAATATTTTCAATATTGAAGTTACTTCGGTATAGGTGTAACTGTACAAAACCTTTTATTCCAGGCTGCCATTCCAAAGTAAACTAAAGATTTACTTTAGTTTTAGAACCTTACACATTAATTATTTATATTAAAAAAAAAGATTTCATTGTTTTATTAAAATATTTTAGACTCAGAAACTACAAGTACAACCACCTTCATTGATAGGCATTTTACCCAGTGCTACAGCACAACAAACAATTCGTAACACCAATCCTCAAAAGGTAAATATTACAATTGAGATATTTTTACACACATGATTAATTTTGATTAATTTTAATAATTTTAATTTGTTTCTCAGTCGAACGTTAGGTTACGACTTAGAATAGTATATTCTACTCCTACGGGAGCTAAAGTAGATAAGATTGCTGAATTTAATGGATTTCCACAAGAATTTTGGTGAAATAAGCAGTTCATTATTTTATAGATTAGTATTTTTTTAATGAAATTTTAATTAGCAAATATACATATTTGACCCAGCATAGATTAAAGGTGTTGTTAAGCACCTCAATCAAGTGATTGGAAGCAAATTTTAATTAGTCAGAAATAATATTAATTTCTTTGTCTGGTCATAAATAAATATTACTATTTAGGAACGGATTTTAACAAAGATTGTGGTTTCTGTGAAGGGAGTAGGGTGTCACATTGGTTTTAAAGTAGCTAATTTAGATTACATAGCTAATGGGTTTAATAAAATTTACGATCTTGTAAAATGCTTTTCTGTTTATTTTATTCCTCGCTTTTATTATATTTTCCAAAGTCCATATACATATATACGGGATAAACCTTTAGATATCTATAGTCTCAAAATCTACTAAATATCTACACATAGGCCACCCACAATAAATGAAAAATCTATATACTTTTAAAATTTCTTTCTAATGATACAAACTCTTTACCATGTACTAGACCCGGGTCTGATATAAGTTTTAATATTAGAAGATCCAGGACTTTATTTACGGTACTAAATGTTTAAAATGAACGCATAGGTTAATAAATTCAGAATTTGACAACTTTTATTATTTAAAAGTGATATTTAGTTTCTACGAACACCAATATGTGCTCAATTCCTATACAAACCTACCAGGTGGCAGAAATAGAAGATGACAACAGCCTGTCTTGAATCAGTAGTCAATTAATACAACCAAATGTTCTTTGGTATAGTATCGTGAATATTTTTATTATATATTTATATGATTGTTATACAAATAATTATGCAACATTTTTATTAGCTATATGTTTATAATAAGTTGGCCCCCCTATAATTTTACTAACCCCTAGGTACTACAAAATCAAATTAGATCTTTTGTTTATAATTAGATATTCTATTTTTTTTTTTTTTTACTTTTTAATCATAAAAATATATAATGATTAACAGATCTTTAACGATTACATACCAGTTATGAAAATTTTAACCCAAATCACCAGGTAAAAAAAAAAAAAATTTTTTGAAAAGTTCAAAACTCTTAAGCCTGTTTTATCCGTAAGCTACAAGGATCATAAAAATATATTCCACAAATTGAGCCAAAAAACTTAAAAAAAAAAAAGCTGTTTTGAGCAATTTATATTCTCTTTCCCTTTTACCCCTTCTCTCTTTTTCTCCTCTCTCGTTTTTTTTTCTTTTTTCTCTCTCTTTTTTTTTTCTTTCTTTTTTTTTTTTAATATTTCGAATATACTTGAAATATTTTAGAATGATCTGTAACCTGGATCATATCAAGAATGCATTTGACTAATATTTCGAAATGTTTCAATGATTTTTGATAATTGTACTACAAAATCAGTTTAGTCTTTGTTTATTTTTTTTTGTTTATAATTTAGAACTTCTATCAATTTTACATTGTTTTTTCATTTTCTTTTTGTTTTGTTTAGTTTCGTTTCATTTTTTTTAGTTTCATTTTGTTTTTTTTTTATTTCAATTTTTTTTATTTTTTAATTTTTTTATTTTATTTTTACACTTTACTACTAACACTTTGCAAAAAATCCAATGACTTTTAGCACTTTGCGCAAGCCAACTCAGCCTTTCGACACTTTGCATGAACACACAACTACTTTCTTCAGCAATTTCAAAAGTTCAAGAACGCAAGTTTTCGCAAGTTTTTACAAGTTTTTACAAGGTTTCGCTTTATTTATTTTTTCGTTTTATGTTTTTTGTTTTTAATTTTTTTTATTTTTATTAATTTATTTTATTTCGGCACTTTGCAAAAACCTTCAATGATTTCTAAATTAAAAGATTATGAACTCTTACTTCAGAGAAATGGAGATTTGGGGTTTCGTTTATTTTTTTTATTTAGTTTGCTTACATTTTTGTTTTTTGTTTGTTTTCTTTTTTTTACTTATTTTTTTAATTTTATTTTATTTATCTTTTACTTTTTTTAGAACTTTGCAAGAAAACGACTTGACTTTTCCAGCACTTTACAAGAAACCAATTCTAATATCTCTGGCACTTTGCAAGAAGTTATGAACATAAACAAATATAATCGAATATAATTAAATATGAGCAAATATAAGCAAATATAATAGTTTATTTTTTTTCAGTTTTGTTTTTTTGATATTTTTTTGGGTTTGTTTTTTGTTTTTGTTTGTTTTTTTTACTTAATTTTTTAATTTTATTTTATTTATTCCTTATATCTTTCGGAACTTTGCAAGAAAACTCTGACTTTTCTGGTACTTACAAGAATGTCAACTCTAATTTCTTCACCACTTTGTAAGAAGTTGCGAATATAAGCGAATATAAGCAAATATGAGCAAATATAAGCAAATATGAGCAAATATTAGGAATATTTTTTTATAGCTAACTGTGGGGTGAGCGAAACTAAGTATTTAGGATAGTTTTTTGTATATATTAATAGAATTAAATGCGAAAGTAGTTTAAAATATTTGTATAAATAAAGTATGTAATATTAATTAAAAATGTATATTTAATAAATATAAAATATAATGTATAATAATAATAAATAAAAAATATAAAATTTCATATTAAATTGCAAAACTGTGCGAAATATTGTGAAAACCTGTAAAAAAGCATAATTATGTGAATATGTATATTGTTTATTTATTTTTTAAAAAATTTTAAAAATTTGCAAAAATTTGCAAAATATTGCGAAACAATGCGAAAATATCAAAATATTACCTCCTGCATGCATTTGATCTGCATGAGTACGCGACCCCTGTAGGGAAGGGTAATTTGCATTTTTTAGTCTATTTCACAATATTTCGCAATATATTTCGTAATATACTGTGACGATTGTAAGATTTCGTAATATTACAGGCTGACGTAAGATTACGTATAATAATTCGCTAATGTTATAATGAACAAAGTTACTAGTCAGATTTTTAAAATGTTGCCTTTTAAAAAGTTATAGCATTTTGAAGTTAATTAAAATTGAAACACATAGTAATTATATATAAAACAATAGTAATCTTTAAAACACATCAACATTTTATAGAGAAGGTTTTTCAAAANATGAGTACGCGACCCCTGTAGGGAAGGGTAATTTGCATTTTTTAGTCTATTTCACAATATTTCGCAATATATTTCGAAATATTTCGAAATAATAACCGTAATATTACAGTAATATAACATAATATATTACGTAATATACTGTGACGATTGTAAGATTTCGTAATATTACAGGCTGACGTAAGATTACGTATAATAATTCGCTAATGTTATAATGAACAAAGTTACTAGTCAGATTTTTAAAATGTTGCCTTTTAAAAAGTTATAGCATTTTGAAGTTAATTAAAATTGAAACACATAGTAATTATATATAAAACAATAGTAATCTTTAAAACACATCAACATTTTATAGAGAAGGTTTTTCAAAAAAATATTTGGCAAATTTATAGAACTAATATTGCTCTACAAAGTTACTAGTTTGTTTTTTTTTAAATATTAAAGGTGAGACCTTGCTTTCATTTTTATTAAATTTAATAGAAACTTTTTACAATACTGGTTAGTTTCTTGTATAAAAAATTATAGTGATTTAAAAATTGAAACATGTTGAGTGTAGGCTTCTTGCACTATACATGAGGACGAAAGCATTTCGGGTTCTAAAACCCGAAATTAAAATTTGAAGACGAAATTGTTTTTGATCTATTTTACTTAAAAGACAAAATTATTTGATACTTTTTTTGAATAGATGAAATTATAAGGAATATATTTATATAAATTTTATTTGCTCTTCCTTATAAAAAATTTTAATTTTCTCTAATGAAAATGAAATAGGCCTTTTTCAGAAATCAATTTCGGTGGCATCACTATTTTGTACTATATTTATTTTTTTTTATTTTTTATTTTTTTTATTTTTAATTTCTTTTTATTTTATTGTTTTTCTTATTTTTATTGTTTTTTTATTTTTATTGTTTTTTATTTTTATTTTTTTTTATTTTATTTTTTTTTGGTTTTTAATTTATATAGCAACTGCTACATGCAGCTGTATTTAATAATTCTAAATTTTACTAGAGTAACACCTGTTGTATTACTAAGCAAAAATGCTTTTCTTGCAATTTACTATAACTTTAACTCTAATTTTAACAACAATTAAATTATTTTAATAATATAGCTACATATAGTAAAAAAAATTAGTTTAATTCGTGATCTGTATACCAAATAGTAAAAATCTATAGTAATATATGGGAAAATCAATTCTTGTTTATCAAATTTCTGGAATCTAGTACTGTTAGAGCAATAACAAATTTTTTATTAAGCTAACCTTTCTACTTCACTAAACAAAAGTTGTAGAGCACATTCTTGTAATGCTAATAGTGGTAAAATTATTAAAATTGAACCAGTAGATCACAAGATAACGTTAAAAAACTTTTTGCAACCATATTGAGTTTCCATATAAACAATATTATTGTTTATAGAAACTCTATATGGTCGCAAAAAGTTTTTTAATAATATCTTGTGATCTACTAGTCCAATATTAATGATTTTACTACTATTAGAATCGCAAGAATGTGCTCTACAACTTTTATTTAGTAGAGAAGAAAGGTTAGCTTAGTAAAAAAAATTATTATTGCTCTGCCAGTGCCAGATTCCAGAAATTTGATAAACAATAATTGATTTTTACCAATTTTACTATATATAGTAATATATGCAGCCCAGTTTGGTATACGGATTATGAATTAATAGTATAGATATATGTAGCCACTAGCTACAAATAAATTAATCATGTTTTTTTTATTTTTTTATTTATTTTATTTTTTGGATAAATATTTTTGGTACAGAGGCACTAGTACTGCACTAGTGCACTAGTGCACCAGGACCAAAACAATCTATATGAGCTTATATTTGGGCATAATAGTAATTTTTTTTTGTTAGCACTTTTATATTGGTATATATAATCTATATTTCAAATATTAGATAGGAAGTTTAGTCTTTATCTTTTTTGAAATATACATAAATTCTCAAAATAGTAGGCATCTGCGCACTATTTTGCTATATGTGCATTATTTCTAATATGCCATGGGTATTATTAGTATTAATTCTGGAATCTGATTGTTACTAGTTATAAATAGGTGAATAAATATCAGGTAAATACCTAATACTTGCTCTTTGAAGTGCAAGCTATTTTGGGACACACATGGGCACTATTTTGAAACCACCTATGCTATTTTTAGGAGGCATAATTTTGAAATAACACTCCTGGCCACTATTTTAAGAATTTATAGTAAGTATGGTTTCTAAAAATTTTTTTATACAACATTCTTTAAATAAAAAAAAAAAAATTAGATTGACTTTCTCTAAAAAAAAAAAAAAAATGGACCAATTTTTCAACATTCTCTAANAAAAAAAAAAAAAAAAAAAAAAAAAAAAAAAAAAAAAAAAAAAAAAAAAAAAAAAAAAAAAAAAAAAAAAAAAAAACAAAAAACTGATATTACTTTATATTATTTATTAGCACATTTCAAATATAAGATTTATAATACTTATTCCATTAGCATAATTTTAAATATAACTTAGTTAGTCATTAGCTGTTTTCAAATATAATCTTTTTACCCAATACCTACTTTTCAAATATAGGCTTTTTTAAAAATAGGGCCTATATTAGCAATTTTTCAAATATGACCTCATATAGATTGTTCGGGGTCCTAGTGAAACCCTATAGTAGTGAATACAATAACGATTAGAGCTAGGATTAGGGTTGGGTTAGTGTTGGAATAGGGTTACAATTTAAAGTAACATCGCGAGAGGTGCATTTTTTGTTATAATGCAACAGGGGTTACCCTAGCAAAACTTCGAGAATCATAAAAGGGGTGCACATGGTGCAAGGTATTTTTTTGTATTTTTTTTTTTTTTTTTACTCCTTTGTAGAGATGAAATTCGCTTTATCGGCCCTATATTTATCATTTTTATTATAATTAATATACAACCGATAGAGCCATTTTGCATCTTTAATTATTTGAACCAGGACCGGACTATTAAGGTCTGCGGACCGAAAATCATTCAGTTCTTGGTCCGTTAAATCCGACCCCATCATTAATGGTAAAATTAATTTTGCCATTATCGTATATACATGCAGTAATAAAGATGCATGAGTTAGAATTTTGTAATAATAAATAAGTAGCTGCTCGACGCAATCGAGCTAAACCAGGAACGGATGAACATGTAAAATTTGCATCAGACCATAACGCCGTTAACACCTACCCTTACCTTGAGTTTTCGTCCTAACTAGGGATGAAGTCGTTCGTCTGGTCCGGTCCCTGAACTAGCTAAGGACGACTTCACCTTTGTCTAAATCCGGCCTTACTCTAACAGTTTTAATATTCTAGATGGCGTAAAAAATAGAATTTTAATTTAAACCAACAAAATTGAAGTATATACTTAATAATCCCTAGTAACAATTAATGAATGTTTAATGCAGAAACGCCGAATTTATTATGGCTTTAAAAAGCGTTGTCCAAGAACTGTCCAAGACTCACACAATAATAAATATATTCGATGTGTCGAACATGACATTCTCTATTCATATCAAGTGAGATCTGTCTGGTTTTACTACAGTAGTCTTTAAATGTGCCTGGACCAGACCCGGTTCTTCCGCGAACCACTTAACATACCTAGATCAATCATAATGAAACTGACGCAATTTTAGTTTGATCAGCAATAGTAATTTAAACCAAATATTTATGAATTTTAAAAAATTTAGTAACTTATACGTACAATAAATACCTAAATAAATTTTTTACATAAATTTTATATATCATACAGTATAATTATATAACTTTTATATATTATAAAATTTAGATAAAAATATTAAAGGACTAGTCGGTACCCATGCTTTTTGAGCCCCTGTTTTATATCTCAAAACTTTACTAGAGTAACCCTCGTTGTACTTCTAACAAAAAATGGTCCTCTCGAAATTTTATACTAATCTTGACTCTAATCCTAATTCTAATCTTAACCTTAATCGCAGCTAATGCCATAGTACATAAGAGAGCACAGAGTACACAGGGTGCTGTTTAGATTATTCCAATTTTATATATTAATAAATTTACATATATGGGGTTAAGTCAATAGAAATCAAGCAAATTTTTTATAATAAAATTTTTTTGAAACTTTGAACAAAAATAACTCAACAAAAACTTAATCAAATTTGATAAATGTTATTTTAAATTAATTCTATAATATTACGATTAATTTAAAAAAAAATTTATCTAATTTGATCAAGTTTTTGTTAAGTTATTTTGATTTAAAGTTAAAAAAATTTTCTAAAAAAATTTGCTTGATTTCTATTGACTCGCCACATATAATTATATAACCGTTATATATTATAAAATTTAAATAAATTTTTATATATGAAAGAAATAGTCAATATCTCAAAATTTTACTAAACCCCAACTCTAATTCTAACCCTGACTCTAATTACAACCTTTATTTTCATTCTTGAAATATTATTTATAATTATATTTAGGCCACGCAAATTAAATTAGTTGGTTCTCATAACATGTGACAAGCAAATAGGACCCGGCCGGCCGGCAAAAAATGTTATATTTAAAAATTTTTTTAATATAAAAATTTTTATAAATTTTTTTTTTCAAAAAAAATTTTATTATAACAAAAATTTTTAACTTTTNATGGATCGTGCCAAAGAATAGGAATTAAAAGTTTACGACTTACAAGTGCGACAAGTATGCATGTCGATATTTAGTCTTATTGCTGCATTGTAATATATATTAATCACCTGATCTTATTAACGTATCTGATATTATTTGTTACTGAATCTTATTTTTCCTGAAATCAATAACTTATCGAATTCGGACAAACTAACTTCGGCCAAATGTTTATCAGTTGTCCCAGAATTTATGAGAATAGCTGTAATATAAAAATTTTTATAAATTTTTTTTTCAAAAAAAATTTTATTATAACAAAAATTTTTAACTTTTCAAAAAAAGTGACCCGGCCGGGTTATGAGAACCAATTTTATTAGTTTGCGTGGCCTTATGTATAAATTATAGCTATTTAAGTTTACATTGGGTTTAATGTTCTATGTATAATTTTTAAATATATTTTATGTAAAATTTCTACATAGCTTTATGTAAAAATGTGCTTCATGATGTAGTTTCGTCATAATTTCTCATTAACTACTATTTCATCAGTATTCACCAAATTTTCACCTGCAACTACAATATCTGATTTACGTGTACAATACTAATTGCTTTATCTAAAATATACCAAAAATTACAATATTATGTTATTGGAATAATTTATAAATCATTTTATTGTTTTATAAATAAAAACAATAAAAAGGTCTATTGCAATACCTGTTTTCAAACCAATCCGATTTTTTAAAGAACGTCGTTTCTGCATGATCGCAATCACTACTTCAATCAGTAAAAAAAAAAACTGAGTTTCTAGCAATGCAAGTTGTTCCCCCGGCAACGCTTGTTATTTCCCCGGACTCCGGGGAAAGGAAATAACCAACGTTGATGGTGAAATAACTTGCATTGCTAGAAACTCGAGGTTTTTTTTTATTAATTAAACTGGTCATTATAGGTCACAAAATACCGTCATCATATAAAAACGAAGAATGATATCGTTATTCCACCATTATGGGGAAACAATCCAAAATCGTTAAAATATAAAATCTAATCACTGGGCCCCCAGAAAACCGGGGATATACATCTTATTCCTGCCGTTGCGGGGAATAAATAGTATTTACTTTTCTGTAATGCCATTGAGCAAGTATGGATAGACTTTAGAATGCATTGCATCGAACCGTATTACAGCGAAATAACGCACACCTGTGCGGTATTTCGATCACCTGCGCGTTATTCATGTCGTTATTTCAAATAAACTCCATGTTATACATTCGTTTATTTGGTATATTGCTACAGTGAAATCTCTCTAGGTGCATGTTCTCGATGGCAGATTTTAACAACATCATTTAGAGAACAATAAGAAAAAGTGGCTTTATAGGGGTCATGTATATGTTTGGACCAGAATTTGAGTGTGCATTTAGTGAGAGTGTGCACTTATAGAGGGTACACTTAAAGAGGTTTTTGAAACCAAGTATACTATTATTAGGGGATGCGATTTTCGAAATAACGCCCATGCTCGTTATTTCGCGGTAATAAGGTAGTTTATATCGTGGGTGGCCTGATTGATTTAAAATTTGGCGCAAAGCAGCCCTCTTAACATCAATAAAATTCGATTAACTCGTTCGTCTTTCTGAAAACCATTTTCTTGACAATGAATCACTGATGGTATTATTTTCCTGAAAATTTTTATTGTGCTTTTTTTATTTTTTTATTATTTTTTTTTATTTTTTTATTATTTTTTTTTATTTTTTTATTATTTTTTTTATTTTTTT